>VDFB02315809.1:0-54451 GCA_007258455.2 Sequoia sempervirens | reverse complement strand
AATGGGGAGAAATGTGAAATGGAAGAAGGAATATAGTTTGGAGGTGCAATATGTACGATATGGGGGTTCTTCTTTTTCCTCTTGCGATTTGCATGGGACTCCTATTGCCATCGAGGAGGATGGGGTCCTTAACCTTGTCACAACAATTCCTTGTAGCAGACTTGATGATTTCATTCACGATAAAATGTTGGTTAAAGGTTTTGAAACTTCATTTCTATGTAAGAAAAAAAAAGAGTATACCATCATGGATCCCGTCAACAACAAAAATTATGGAAAAACAATTATGTGGCATGGGTTTGTATCTTTCAACATTCATGTGTATGGTCCAATGATATTTTACTCTCTCTTGCTTGAAAATTATGAGATGATTCTTTATTTATAGCTACTAGTGTGCATATGGTTCTAAAAACCACGAGAATCGATCTGAACCACAGAAAAGAAAAAAAGGTTTATAAAAAAGCAAGGTTGTCAATCCCACTTCATAACAAAGGTTATGCATGGTAGACCCAATGTTTCCTACTTGTTCTACAAACAAATGTTCCACGTTGATGTCAATGGTAAATTTTTCCATAGCATTGGCAATACAAGTGGAGATAGGCATTCCATGCTCAGCGCTAATCTATATGCACAATGCAGAAGCTATATTGAAAGCCTTTTGCTCATGGACATGAGTGTTAATGCAATAATGGATAGACACCTCAGGGATCCTATCTTTCATGGCATGATGATGAAGAGAGAGGAATTCCTTACAAGAAAGGATGTAATGAATGCTTTGGTGAAAGGTGTATTCTATTCATGCACAGAAACACATAATCAATTCAAAAAGTATCATAATGTGGAATGGACATGAATTTGACTTCTTCTACTTTCAACAGCCCCATGGGAATGATACACCTTTTTTTATTGGGGTTTAGACTCCATGGATGATGGATACTATAGACACTTAAATAAACTTGATTGATATTATGCATCTGATTCTGATAAATTAACATCATTTCCTCCTAAATCACTTCGGGCCAACCAATTAATTAAATAATCAACATTATTTAGTTAAATTCATCAATTTCTACTATTAATCAAATAATTAAATTTTATTAGATTAATTCACCTTTCTTCTAACTAATATTCATCATATTTAATTAAATCAAATCATTTAATTAAATCCCCCTAAATTCCTCTCATCTGATTTAATAAATCAAATGTCACAATCCTCTAAGCCATCCAAGTTAATCAATTCTAAAATTAACTAACTCTAAAACACTTTCTAACCATCATTAGCAAATCCTCTAGCTTTTAACTCTTCAAGAGTTAAATCAATCCATGGTCAACTAACTAGGTTGCACATGCACATAATATTTTAATTATCTAATTACCCTATTTATCCTCACAATGGCATATTCCAAGGAATATTCCTCTCAATCACCTTCTCATTCAATTTCCCTCCAAATATTTTAAATAACCTCTTAGACATCCATAAATACCTCTTACATCCTCATTTATTCTTCTTACATCCTTTCAAATCCTCAACCACATTCATTTACTTCTTCTTACATCCTTTCAAATCCTCAACCATTCTCATTTATTCCTCTTACATCTCCTTTACACATTCCCCAAAATGTGCTCCACCCTCATCCAATGGAATTCTGATAAGTGCCACATTCCCATTGGCTCCCCTTTTATCCCACATTCACCAATTTCTCTCATTCTTCAACCCTTGAGTCATATAAGTAGAGGCTTCCTCTACACAATATGGATCCACAACTTGAAGCATTCTTATTATAGGTATTTTCACTCATAGCATTCACCATTTTCATCACATTTGGAGCTTGTTTCATCATCTTATGTACTTAGAATCAATTACACCATTGGAGATTATCAAAAGGGATTGATAAAGGGCTTATTTCCACATCAAAGGAGCATCAATCCCCCTATGGGATGAAATTTTAGCTGTTTAAAGTTGATTGCATGTTATATTTGATTTGTTTATGCTCTCATTTTCATGTTTTCATCTTCATTTAGCTAAGAATATCATAGGGAATACTTTATTTGTGCTTCTAATGTGATTAACTAGCGTTTCTTGGTCTTGTGTTAGCAAATTGTAGATTTGGTGTTACCATCCTAAAACATGCACATCCCACCACCAGATCCGCAAAACGACCTCTCCACACAAGTCAAATTTCTCTCACAATAGATATAGGACATCCAAACTGGAAAAGTAAAAAAATTACACTCGCAAGGAAATTTGTGCCCCTATCTATTTGATAGAAGCATTGCTATGGTTCCATTCCCACTAGGCTTTCAAATACCAAAATTTGACAAATACTGTGGGAAGGGAAATCTTGATATCCATATCAGAGAGTTTCATGTACATTGCATGGAGGTAGCATATGATGATTCTTATCTTATGTGGCTTTTCCCTCAAAGCTTGGTTGGTCCCTCAATGGAATGGTTCTCTTGATTACCTCCTGAAATCAAAAAGTTCCAAGAAATCGTGGATTTATTTATCGAAAACTACTCTTTCAACCTAGACATGGAGGTAAGCCTAGAAGAACCATATGGCCTCAAACAAGCTAAGGGAGAGAGATTTGCAGCTTTCTTGCAATGATGGAGATCTAGAGACAGCAAGAGAAAATGGTCCATGCCAAAAGAACAACAAATTGGGACCATTATCTCTAACCATGAAGGGAGCTTGTCCTTCCATTTAAAAATGCAATGCATAACAATGTATGACCAATTGATCCCCAAAGCGCTCAACATCAAAACAGACCTTATGGTGCAAGGGGGCACTCCCATGGACCAAGATAATAGACCATCGACAAGTTACAATGACAAACCTCATACATGGGCTAAAAACAAAAATGTTACCAACGATGGTGTTGTGGATGCCATAGTTGTTATTAGTGCCCCAAGGCCAAATACGTAGCAACAAACATACACACAACCACAAAACAACACACAAAACACTCCACAAACCAACACATCACAACAACAACCCAACAATTAGGTGATCAACAATGTGAATGCTCAAGGGGGACCACCCCCAAAGAACAAATACCTGCCAAAATGAAAATATACACCACTAGGGGAGCCCATTGAATATGTCATGCAATAGCTAGTACAAGAAAATATTATCACACTCCTTGTTTATGAAAATTACCAAGAGCCTCAAGTTAAACCACCATGGTATAAAGAGAAGCATCTTTGTGACTTTCACAAAATAAAGGGACACACGATAGCTAGTTGTATGAGACTCAAAAATTTGATCCAAGATCTCATTGATGATAAAGTTATAACCATTGAACAACCAGCAGGGAATCAAGATCTCAAAATATACACGAATCTAATGCTAGATCACAATAAAGGAAACATTAATGGTAAAGAAAAAAGTTACAAGAATGTGAACCATATCTATGACCATGTTGTCGCATCTTTGGATGAATAGGTAATAGTTGTTAATATCAAAGGACCTAGAGCTGAGTGTGGAGTCACTGCATGTAGTAACCCTAGTGGTTACAATGTCTTGAAACAACTAAAAAATACCCCCGCCCAAATCTCCATCTTGGAGTTTCTCAAAGTCTCGCTTGCACATAGGGACATCCTAGAGAAGGCATTGGCCACATCCTCCATTCCCACATACCTTGATGCAAACCAATTTCAAGCTATGGTCAGACACATCACTATACCACATCTCTTTACATTTTATGAGCATGATCTCCCGACCCAACTGTCTCATAATCACACACTCCATCTTGAAGTCTTAGTCCATAAGAACAAAGTAAAAAGAGTCTTGGTGGATGGGGGTGTGGGTTTGAATATTTGTACCCTACAACTAATAAAGAATCTAGGATTTTTAGAGGACCTCATTGAAAAGGGCAAAGGTATTACTATCAGGGCCTATGACAATCAAGAACAGGTGTCTCAAGGCACCATTCAACTCCCTATCCAAGTAGGGCCAACAATCATGGAAACTATTTGCCAAGTCCTTGACCTTAAACTCCCCTACAATATTCTCCTAGGGCATCCATGGATCCATGGGATGCAAGCTATTGCATCCACGTTCCATCAATATGTAAAATTCCCTTACCAAAATCAAGAAGTGAAAATCCATGGTGACCTCAAACCCTTTTATTACTACAAAAATTTGGAAGCCAATATGACAAAACCCCCAAGTTCCAAAAAATGATGATGGACCCACATCCCCATATATTGACCCATCCACTTTAGCCTCCAATTTTGAGACAAAGACACCTACCATTCACAACATCCTAGATGTCAAGGATGTAATCCAACATAATGGGTGTGGGGTCTATAAAATTAAAAAGAGTGCCTTTGTGAGAGGAGAGTTATCTCAATCTTCTAGATCTCATGGGAAACCACAACCAATCGACACAAAATCTCAGACCTTCAAAGCAGAACCCACCACCTTCAAAAAATGGGGAGACCTAAGCAAAGAGGTGGTAGACAAGAAAGATGTATCGATCTTGTTATATCAAGATGAAATACATGTACTAGATCTTCCCATGGAAGAAAAAAACAAATGTCTACAATTAATGTTTGGCTAGGGCTACAACAAAAATGAGAAGCTCGGGAAAAATGACAATGGCTTGTTTGAACCCATTATTCTTGAGAAGCGCCCTAAGAATCTTGGCCTCAGATGTACCCCTACAAAGATAACCATACTTGGCAAAGATGCTTATGTTAAAATAGTCAAAGCTTCCCTATCACTTAGTAATCCCTTTGAGGATCCCATCTTTGACCTACCCATGTTATTTGAGGATTCCTCCCTTTTTATGATAAGCACCATGTCATTCAAGTCAAACAACCAAGTCACTGAACTAAAGCTTGTTTACCCACAACTCATAGACTGTGACCAACAAGGACTATCAATATTATATTATGTTTGAAAATGATGAGGCTCTCTCAAAATTCATGGGACTAAGGGATAATATTTCATATGGAGATCACAAATTAGGGTTTGATATTGAGTTGGACATGCATGTGTACTATGGGGAAATGATTGAATCTCTTAGTCACAAAATTGAAAATTTAAGAGTAACATCGCAATCCTTAAGTGAAAACCATGTTGTGGCACTTTTTGATCCAAAAATAGTAAAAATAAAGGATGTATCTGATGGTGAAAGCCTCTCCAAGGTTCCAAAGAATGAGGGATTCAATCTTTCCCTTACTATAATCCATTAAGAAAAATTAGCAGTCCTAGCAAAGAAGTGCAATCTAGTCAATTTGGGAACTGAGGAGACACTGCACATCACTTTCTATGTCAAGTCACTTTTGACTGAGGAACAAGAAAACCTAGCAGCATTTCTAAAGGAAAGAAAAGTGAAATTTTCATGGATAGATTGTCTCTTTCTTCTATCTTCTTCACGTACTAACATGGTATCATGACATTCAAACAAAAACTATCTACATCCATCTTGCATCCACAAACTGTCACCATCTTGCATATCAATACATATCATCATAATAGAAAATATCATCCATCATTGCATTATCATTTAAGGTGTTTAGCATAACATAGATTTGTTATTCTAAGCATCTTAAAATCATCACATCTTGCATCATTCATACATACATCTTGCATCATCATATACAATATGGAAAAGATACTAAAAAAGATGTAAACATATCCATTGCATTACATTCCATCTCACATGCATTACATCATCATTGAAGGTGTTTAGCATAATATAGATTTGTTATTCTAAGCATTTCATAACATCACATTTGCATTATCATCCATCAAATAACCATATAAATGCATCCATACAAATAGATTCATTAAACATCACATTTGCATTCATATCATACATTGATAGCAACACACAGTATCACATCATAAAATATAAAACATCATAATCTGATCATTAAATGCATCCATACATCCATAACACATAAGGTAAAATAAAATAACATCACATCATATAAATCGCATCGAAGCTATCTCATATATATATCAAAAAAGTTGAACATGTCATGATACAATCAAAATCAGATATGTAATGTCATCATACAGAATATACAAGATGCTAATCAAAACTTAGCCAATGAATGTATATACATCATTTAATCAGGTTGTACATCAAAAAAGTGTCTAAGCACTATCAGTGCCCTAAGCTCCCCTTGCTTTGTCAGTCATTATGGTGGCTGCCCCAACTCTAATGGTGTGACCTTGATGGTCTGTTTGATGGACCCCCACGAGACCTGCTCGGTGTAACCTGGATGATATGAGAGAAATTTGGCTCCCAACGCTCCTATGGAAAGGATCTTCAATACAAATTCTTGTAATATGAGGCCTCCTACATAGCCCATCCATACATCACTGTGGAGACTATGACCTATCCTTGCACCTGATGTGCTACTACCTCCAGCTATTGTTTGTGCCCTATTTCAAGAGCCAAACCAAGGTATGCATCCTGCCTCATCTAGCACTCCTGCACCACCACCTATCTCACCTAATCCCTCTCCTAGGTTATGGATTGTATCTAAGCCTACGCCTATTGTAGATGCCCTATCAATAGCTAAACCTGCACCTGTAGTGTTGTTATTTGTTTGTCTCATGGATCAGGACCTAGTGGTGGTTGTTGGGTGGTTGTTGGGGTGCCCTTTGTCTCACCGGTGGTACTAGGGATGGCACCTATCCATCATTCCCATCATGTCTATCATGTCCATCCTACCCATCCTGACCATCATGTGGCTGTTATGGCTGCTGCTATCCAATTTGGGGTCCTCTAACCCATCCCCTGCATGTTGCTAGGACTATCGGCAATGTCAGTCTAACAGGGCATGGGCCTACCAATATGCATTGTAACCCTATGTGGTGCCTGCATCTAGAGGACCATCAAAGTACACCCACAACTACTATTGGATGTTGTTGATATGTGGTTGTCATTGATGTCAACACTATTGGCATTAATGTCTTTAAGGTTGTAGATGTCGAGGATATTGAGAAAATTGTAATAAAATAAGTTGCTGGTTGTCAGTGGTGTAGTGAAGTTCATTATGTTGGCTATCTAAGTATGTTGATGATAAGAGGTTTTGGATTAAAGGGTTTGTCATCGAGTGTATCTAGTTTATCCACATTAAGTTTCAGAGATCTACATAAAGATTTGATCGAGTTATGAGTATCTGTGTTCTAACAGCTATTTTGTTGCTTCAGTTGATGTTCCTAAAAGAAGAGGATGTGATTCTAGTAAGTTGAGTTGTTGTGGATGATTCTTTGGTGATTCATGATGCTTGTGGATTTTTCTAGATCGTGCTCTATCTATGTTGCACATCCACATTGATCGTTGTGCTCGCGATTGGTGATTTTCTTTTGCGTATTCATGTTTTTCATGTTCATGGCCGATAGGGTGATTGTAACATGTTGTGGATCTTTGAGGCATAATTTTTTAAGGTGGTTCATGTTCGAGGATGTTGTTTTGGGTCTTCACTATGTTGTGGCCAACATTGGTTGGTGCACATTTAAAATTGTTTATTGATTTGGGCTGACAGTTTGTACATGTTTTATTATTTTGTTGAAGCGACATGTAGCGATGTAATCTCTAGTTACAAATATATATAAGCAATTTTTTATTCCATTTGGTGGTATGAGATGTATGAATAATGTCCTAATCATTCGAAGTCAGAAGCAGATTGTGAAGAAGAGTGAGCAGAGTGTGAAGAAGTGTTCATGTGCTTAACCGAAACTATAATCAGGCATTAGCTATGCTATTTTCTTAGTTCAAATTCTTGTAGATGTAATCCAAATGTTTATGTAAGACAGTGTGTCTTCCTTTGGGTAGTAAGCCTTGTTGTATTTGAGTAGTGAGCTCTAAGCAGTGTGTTTGAATGCATGTGCATTCCCCATTTTCTTCTTTATACTTTTAACAGGGTATAATCTTGTGGACTAACCTCCACTGTGGTTTTTCCCCTAACAGGGTTTCCACGTAAAAAATCTAGGTGTTATGTGTGTTTTTGATGTGTTGATGATTTATGCTTTCATAGTTATTAATAAAATCTAAGAATAAGTTTAATAAGTTTAATAAGTTTAATAAGTTTAAATTTCTGTGACAACTAATTCTCCCCCCCTCTCAATTGTCTTCCCTTGTGTTGCCAACAACTACATGATCAACTACCTGAATTCATCGATAGCTACTTGGCGCTAGATCTGCTACCCTCAGGTTGTCTCTCATGCTCATCATACAAATATAGCTTTGTATGCTAAGTTGGGTGCATCTTGCACCTCTCCAAACTGTCGAGCAACCTTGATAGGGAGGTAGTGCTCGATCATGTGGTGCTCACGCCGCTACATATATCTGGTCTGACGGCAATAAATAAATTATTCATCATCATCATGCCACTTGTGGTAATGGATCCAAGGCCTCCATCAAAAAATTATCATCTCATCGATAACTCATCTCCAATGCGGGATCCTAGTGATACCTGTGTAATGAAGAGTGGTCATGCCCCCGTATCTGTAGATTGTGGGATCATCGCAGTCTATCTACACATCTACTATAATGGGCCTCAGTACTGTTATGTGCTCATACGCCTAGACATGGAGAAGTCTCACACTAGCCCCAATGTTGTGGGCCCAGCAGTATACTACTCGATACATGTCATGATATAACGAGGCAAGGACAACTGGTCCCCATGCATATATGGTCATCTCCTACATCATCTGGGACCATATGATGCCCCATCTGACGCTACAACCTCTAGTACATTTATCAGGAACAAGGACTCCTGAGATCGATGCATCGACGAATAATGTCAGATCTAGAGCAATCCCCTCATATTAGTCAAGGTCAAGCTGCCCACTATCCACCTCATACTGGTTGATGCTAAACAATTAAAAAATAGCATCACCACCGGCCTTGACAACATAGATAATCCACCTATTGTGTATGGGGATCTGTAGGATTTTCCATACATCCTCCAAGGTAACTGTGGCTTCCCCCATTGGTAAATGGAACAATGATGTCTCACTCTGCCATCTCTCAACCAGTGTTGTCATCATAGCCAGGTGCGTCTGAACTATAGGCATTTGTGCCACATGGCCGAATCCAATGATCCCAAGAAAAATAGTGCCTCGCTCATCATAGTATTTGACCTTTGTGCTCCTTCAAGTGGAGCACTTGAAGGACCTCCTACATTCAAAATTCCCATGATGTCAAATTTAATCAACCTAGCACATTTTCAAAAATTCAAAATCCCTCAAAAGCAAAGGCAAGTTGGCTTTTACAAAGGAAGTGCTTTGTGTTTTTACAAAGGTGACACTATATGCATAAGCGGTGCCATATCGCAAAGGCGAATTGGCATTCTTGGGCGATGCTTGACTCCTCTAGGCTCGCATGGCACTCCATTGCAAAGGAGGGTCAACATTCCATGTGCAACCATAAGGCATCACATCGTCGCACGACACTATGCTACAAAGGCAGGTCGGCATCGACAAAAGCGATGTCGACCAAATCATTTGCAAAGCCCTAGAGAGCCACTTTTGGCCAACCTATTTGGACCCTAATAAATGCACCAAAAACACAAAAAATGAGAAATTTTTTGAAATGCATACCGAGGGTCCTACATCCAAAGGCTGTTGGAACTCTTGAACCTGCTCCATCCGATGGCTGGGAAGCACACGAGCTTCCATTCTGTCAACACCTTAGTACAAAATCGTTAGAAATTTGGAAGGTTTGAGTGCACAAATGATTTGAAAATGACCCCTACCCTTCTATTTCTGCTGAATTTTTAGGGTTTTTAAGGGTATTTTTAGGGTTTTTCAACCCATTAATTCATTTTTTCCCAACAAAGCCCATTTTGACCCATTTTTTCCATCATGAGCCTATTTTTGTGTACCGTGGGCTTATTTTTTCACCCAAATTATTGCTAAAACTTTTTCATGAGCTCAACCCAAAATTGGCATTTTTGCTTAATCTCTTGAGGGGGCGGTGTAGTAGCATAATTTCGTCCACTAGGGCAGCAATGGGGCATCCGAAAAATCAGAATTTTTTTCAATTTTGATCTCAGCAGTGTTATTTTTTGAACCAACGTAGTAGGTACCTCACTTCAAAGAGAGGAAAAATGTACACACTTAAATAAACCTGATGGATATTATGCATCTAATTCTGATAAATTAATATTATTTCCTCCTAAATCACTTTGGACTAACCAATTAATAAAATAATCAACATTATTTAGTTAAATTCATCAATTTCTACTATTAATCAAATAATTAAATTTATTAGATTAATTCACCTTTCTTTTGATTAATATTCATCATATTTAATTAAATCAAATCATTTAATTAAATCCCCCTAAATTCCTCTCATCTAATTTAATAAATCAAATGTCACAATCCCCTAACCCATCCAAGTTAATTAATTCTAAAATTAATTAACCCTAAATCATTTTTTAATCGTCATTAACAAATCCTCTAGCTTTTAACTCCTCAAGAGTTAAATCAACCAATGGTCAACTAACCAGGTTGCACATGAAATAATTTCTTTTAATTATCTAATTACCCTATTTATCCTCACAATGGCATATTCCAAAGAATATTCCTCTCAACCACCTCCTCATTCAATTTCTCTCCAAAGGTTTAAATAACCTCTTACACATCCATAAATACCTCTTACATCCTCATTTATTCTTCTTACATCCTTTCAAATCCTCAACCACATTCATTTACTTCTTCTTACATCCTTTAAAATCCTCAACCATTCTCATTTATTCCTCTTACATCTCTTTTACTCTACACATTCCCCAAAATGTGCTCCACCCTCATCCAATGGAATTGTGACAAGTTTCACATTCATATTGGCTCCCCTTTTATCCCACATTCACCAATTTCTCGCATTCTTCAACCCTTGATTCATATAAGTAGAGGCTTCCTCTATACAATATGGATCCACAACTTGAAGCATTCTTATTATAGGCATTTTCACTCATAGCATTCACCATTTTCATCACATTTGGAACTTGTTTCATCATTTAGGTATTTAGAATCAACTACATCATTGGAGCTTATTAAAAGGGATTGGGAAAAGTCTTCTTTCCACATCAAAAAAGTACCAATCCCCCTATGGGATGAAGATTTAGTTGTTTTTAGTTGATTGCATGTTATCTTTGGTTTGTTTATGCTCTCATTTTCATGTTTTCATCTTCATTTAGCTAAGAATATCATTTGGAATACTTGATTTGTGTTTCTAACACGATTAACTAGTGTTTTTTGGTCTTGTGTTAGCAAATTACAAATTTGTGTTCACAGATACGATGATTCACTACTCGCACAATTCAATCATCTCCATGGATTCCACGTTTGCCATTAACAAATATGGGGTGAGGCATTAGAAACATTGACAAATAGTTCTTCATGTTTTCAATGATCGTACTAGCTATAAATGTGACAATGCTAATGCTGACTTGTTATGTCTACAATACGAATTGTATACTTTACTCATTTTTTACGAGCAACAAAGTGGTGTGCTCGTTGCATGGGTAGTCTCCTCACAAAACAAGATTGAGGACATTTCTGCATGGCTACACGAATTGCATGTATGTGGAAGAAGAGCCAAACTCAACTAGAGAATCAATGCATTTTTATCAATGATTCCACTGCAGAAATTTGGGCCATATAGTATGTGCATCTCTTTGTTCATTTGTGTACCTTTCTCATTTACTATTTATTTTCAATGCCACTTTTTCATGCAGATGAGCACTAAACAATATCGTTTGTATTGTCTACTAGGGTTGTCGGTCTTTCGATGTCATGTGCTTCTATGCATTTGGCACATTAAAAGGGCTTGGCTAAAGAACGTACATAAGTACATAGCTAAGGAAAGGGCAATGGACATCTTCCATAGACTTGGCATGATCATGATGTTGATCGGTGATAGTGAAGACAACATCACTCAGCTATTAAACTCTTTCTTTGAGGAGTTCAATGATCAACCCCAATTTTTAGATTACTTCAAGAAGATTTGGTGCAAAGGAGATGGTCAAATTGGTAAGTTGACAAGTTTTGTCACCTCATTCCATTTGCACCATTCACATTCTTTGGCGTTACCTCTAATACATTGTGGTTTACTTGACTATTGCCTTGTTTTTTCATAGCCATGTGGGTGAAAAATTATAGACTATTCCCACATGCCAACCAGGATACAAATGCAACCATTGAGTCGTACCATTGCACGGTCAAAACTTGATACTTGTGTGATCGCCAAAAAAATACACAAGGTGAATGGACTATTTGTATTACACACTTGTGTATAAAACGGAACCATTCTTTAGGAAAAAGGAAAAGTTGTATCATTATGGTTTTTTGACAAATTATAAGTTTCTAAATATTCGATCTAGTTTTGAGTGGGCGAAGGAAATTTTGGATGATGATTGTGTTTCGGATGAAACACATCCTGGATGGCATTGGGTGAAAAGTCAAAGTAGGTGCGGCCACTACCTCATTTGGAAATTTGGTGAGCAACTTTTTGTTTGTGAGTGCCCTTGGATTTTGTAGGGGAACACTTGAAAACATGTCCATAAGTTTGTTGAACTGATTAAAAGATCATCTATCACTGAAGGGGTGATCCACGATAGTGAATTTCAATTGAAAGTGCATTACTTTATGGGAGACAATTATGTTTTGCACTTTCTACTACCTAATACAAGTTTCTTAAGTGTTTTCATTTAGATAAGGGAGGTCAAGCAATTAATAGAGGGACAAATTTGAACAAGACATTGTCACAAGGGGCATCCAAGAAAATAGTCCTACTCTTCTCACCCATACACAAGCTCGTTCTGTTAGTGATGAATATGATGAACATTTGTAGAAAATTTATATTTGTAATGACATAAACGAAATCTTGAAGAAGTGATGCGTACACCACCCTAGTGTCTAGAACAAGTACAATCATATGCATAGTGCATCGAGAGGTTTCTACAGGATCTACAACAATCCAATGCATTGTTGTTTGAGTTCATTCACGATCCTGATGCAGTTGCAACTAACACTATTCTCATGCATCCATGGTTTAGTGCAAGCAGGGATCGTCATTGACATGCAACCCATCGTACAAAGCATGGTGGACAACAGTCAAATCACCAAACTCCTTTGTGTGACTCCTTTCCCTTGTCCATGAACAATAGCTTTAATGTGAATGTCAATATACAATGTGAGACTTTAGGTGCACCTGCTATAGATGGGGTAGAGGATACAACATCTAATATAGGTGATTATGAGAAAACCCATTTCAATTTCTATATTGTAATAGGAATGGTATTTGTAGATTTCTTTTTCCATTAAGAAGATTTTACCACATCATAAACTTTCTAAAAAAAATTTGGTGTTTAAATTACTCTTCTTTCATTGTACATAAGAACACAGTACCATACAATTTTGTAACCTATGTTAGTTTTTGTCTACTTTCCATTTCACATAAAGTAGAGCAACATACATATATATGATAAAATTTGTAACTTTAATTGTAACATATATTCACACGGCTTCTAGAATCCAAAACCCCCATTTGAATTCATGAAATTGTTTGCTTAGGGGATAATTTTACATAGTTTTTTGACCGATTTCATCATGCATTTTTGTTGGTCAATTGATGTCTCCACCACGAGATATGTCTACCAAATATGCTCCATGGTTTAAGGTAACATCAACATATTACTTCCCCTTTCATTTTGCACACAATGCTACTAATGAATCTATTTTTCCCAAGTACTCTTATCTTTCTCTCATCATTGTGCAAACTATCTATGGTTTCATTATCATGACCACATTCATTGTGTACCTTCATATAGTTTATTTCTTAAAACCTTTGTTTCCATTTTATTCAGGGTTCTATTAATCTATATGTATATATATTTTACAAAGGGTACATATTACATTTTGGTTATATGCTTTTTTGACCTTGTCTATTTTTTATTTATGTTATTTTCAAACATATTGATGCTTTTCTGACAAGTATAACATGTTATAATTTTGGGTTTTCTATGTATAACATGTGCTAGTATTGGTATTGTTTGCTTCACATTTAGGTTCACTTAAAATCATGATACAAGGGAAGAAGGGAAAGAGATCAACTGGAAGGCACAAAATTAGAGTGACTCATGGAGTGGTGTTCAATACTACACAATCTACTAAGGAAGAGTCAACAATCCCCATCTAGAAAGATGTTATTTCTGAAAATGTAGAGCACAAAACACAAGATTCAGGTTTAGAACCAGTTGTTTAGAATAATCAATCAACTGGTGTGCACTTGGGGTCTCCAAATCTCTCCACAATTCATTGGTATATCTCTAACATGCAAAGTGCAATATCAAATGTCAAATATAACCATATGTCCATCAAGGGTGCAATAATCAAGTGGAGAATCCTACCTAGTAGTTTGAGGGCATGGTTAAATGGAGTTACCACCACCAAAAGGAAGGGTCCACAAACCATCCTATCTGAAAAAGAAGCTGAAGTTTTTAAATGGTGCAAGGATATGGCTGATATTGGCCATGGCCTTCAAGTATCTCAACTAAAAGATATTGTGGCCCAAATGATTGAATCAAGGATTAAACTATTCACAAATGGGATGTCAAGGAGGTCATGGTGGGTTGGTTTTCAACAAAGGCATCCTAATTTGACTATTAGAAGTGCAAAAGGGGTGGACACATATAGAGATATTATGCTAAGTCCCTTCATTGTCTCATCCTCTTATGACAACTTGGAGAAGTTGTACAACGAGCACTACTATGGGTCAAGCAGAATATGGACCTATAATGAAATAAGTATATATATAGGCTGGAAAAAACTATGGCATGTGAGTAATTACAAGAATGAGGTCAAGATGTGTAATACACTTAATCTCGAAAAGCAAAGAGCAGATCACAATTTGAGCTTGCATTAGTGCAACGAGAAGCGGTATACCTAGTTTCTACTTGTTCAAGTCTAAAAGACTTGTGAAAAACTACATTGCTAATTGTGAGCCAGGGGCATGAGAGCTCAAGATTATGTGTAAATGACTAAAGAATTATTTCTCAATTGGCTCTAACACTTTGTTGCATCAATCCCTGGTGGGGTTTCACCAACAAATAGAGCTCTTCTTGTCTTTGGTGGTCATGGCAGCCACATGGCCTTCAAGACAATATAATAAGTAAGGCGTATAAGCATAGAATTTCTCACACTCCCTGCACATACCAGCCACAAGTTGCAGCTCCTCGATGTTAGTAATTTTTCTCCATCAAGAATTACTTTAAACAACAAAGGATGGTGTGGATGTCTAACCACTTGCAAATTAAAATTGGAAGAGAAGAGTTTGAAACTCTTGCTAGTAAGGAATTCACGCATGCATTGACTTCATGCAATATTATAAGTAGCTTACAAAGAACAAGAATTTGGCCATTGACTCATACTGCACTTGACAAGGATGTGAGGCCAAGTGAGGCCTTCATATTTGAAGACAAAGCAGCCACTATCGGAGCAAAAAGTGATGCCATGACATACATCAACAATATTGTAACAATACTTAATGAACGAATTATTATGATAAATTGGTTAATGGACAAACTATTACATTATACAAATCTAAGTAACAAGCATATGAACAAAATATCCTAAATTGGGTGGTGTGTTAACAAGCACATTCATTGAATTTATCACCATCAACATTATCACATCAGTTGTCAATGCTCTCTAATGCCTACATGAAAAAATTTGCAATCGAGGTAGTAATGAACAAACATTGAAGGACCTTAATAATATTTAATGTACAACAAAAAATAAGTAAACAAGTAGAACAACTAAATATTTGCATATGCAAATAATTGGATAGAATATTGACACCAGTCCATGCAAACACAGTAATCTAATTTCCATTCATAATGATTTACCATTGTCAAACATAATAAAATGGAAAACATTTTCTCATAAAACATATATGTAGACATATATGTATGACTTGCAGCAAAACATATGTGTGTGTGTGTGTGTGTGTGTGTGTGTGTGTGTGTGTGTGTGTGTGTGTGTGTGTGTGTGTGTGTGTGTATGTATGTGCAATCATTGATTTATGAACACACACACACACACACACACATATGTATATGTATATGTATATGTATCACATTGTATATTGCATTATATACAAGTTATAACTATATCCCTTGTCAATAACAAGTTCCGCAATATTCCTAGTCATATTAATGTGCAATTATATTTATACATAAAAAATAATTGCTCATTTTTTTTTTAGTAAAAGGAAGAGAGCCAATAATCGCTCACTTTTGAATGTATGAAATTCACTTTTTAATGTTCAAAGTTCATAGTAGCAATGTTAAATTTTTGTAATGCCACATCCACCAACTACCTTTTCTCATACCAGAGTCTCATACATGTTACCAAATTCCAATTAGTGGATTATTTACTACAATATTTTGACATTTTTCAACATTTCTTATCATGCATCTGAAACAATTCCCACAATAATTTGACTATTTTCAGCATTCCTCTTCATGCATCTCAAACAATAAATATATTGAGTTTTTTCTATGATGGCGAATCTAAAATAACATATATGTATACATACACACACACACATAAATATATATATGTATGCATGCATGCATGTATGTGTGTGTATGTATATTTTCTAGCATGATGAAATTGCATACTATTGTATCCACTTTGAAAGACAAATTCAACGAACCTCAAGATGCATGGAAATTTGAGGAATGTGTAGAGGATGCCTGTTGATGCCCTATAGTATGCAGAAGATATTAGCAAATGAGAATAAGTGAGATTGACATTGGCCACTTTCCCTCTTATAAAGCAATTCAAATTTGATAATCAAATGCATTGATTTTGGTTGTGTTTCATATTTGAATTTTTTTGGGGATGATTCAATCATTTGAATTTGTAGTTTCCTTTTGTGTATGATTTGTATATTGAAATGACTAAATTCTACATTAAAATTGTATTTAATGTTTATTAGGGAAGCCTTAAACCATTTACTATTTGTGCAGATTCATATAGTAAATGGTGTTAATACATGTAGATTTGAGAGGAATAGTGTGAGATTGTGCATTAGAAAGCCCACAAAGTATATAGGAGCTTCTCATTTGGGGGTTGTGGATTATAGAATTAGAAAACCACCAAGAAACCATAGACACACACACACACACATATGTATGTATGTATGTATGTATGTATGTGTGTGTGTGTGTGTGTACATATATATCTTTGTCTAAACATATAACTACAATGAAAATAAAAGTTGATAATTTAAACATAGATAAGACGAATATAAAAAAATGAAGATGTATGTTGTGTTTAGTATTCAATCCAAACCTTAGGGATACATACACAATGGACAAATATATATATATATATATATACATATGCAGATAATAAGAAAAGGTAAGATCAAAAGTTGGGATTTACAACCAAAGGTAGCAAAAATTAAAGACATGTGGACTAGAGAATCTAACCGTGTGGCAAACTATCTTGTTAATTAGGGTGTGAATTAGACAAAGGACACTATCTCAGTAGAATGTGCCACTCGATGGGATGGACTTTAGAAAATCTTGAAATACAATATGGAAAGCTCCAAGAGGAAAGATATGCATAGGTAAATGGGGACTTTGAAGTGACTAAACTATCACGAGGAACGGAACTTGAACCCAAAAATTGTGCTTTCCTAGAGTCCCTAATAAAAAATATCTGAATAGATTTTTCTTGGAACTGAGGAAGTCATTATAAAACTATGTGCATATTGGTATTTTGGAATACAGAGTGGTAGAAGAAGAATGGCAAAAAAATATGTATCATAGATTGCTTGCCCATGTCTTCAAGAGAATGTTTAGAATCAACTAAGGAGGTTGTTTTAAATCATAGACAATAAGGTCATCACTACAATCAAGGAGGTTATCAATAGAAGCCTCTAGTAAAATGGTTACATTCATGACAAAATGGTATACAAACGCTTCTTTAGAAATTTGGTGGAGGGTATGGGAGACAAATATTTGGAAACGAGGTTGGTCCTAGCTTTACTGAAACCAAATATTTTTCCACTAGCACTAAATGTTATTAGTAGGATGGAGGTGATCCCAAGGGGAAACACATATTGGGATTTTTTTACGCTAAGCTACAAAATGTAAGTCTATCATTGTGGAGGCTCTAAAGCTTTTTCATGAAGGAATTGTAAGGGGGTATATATGCACTTTTCACTTCTATCTCAGCAATTATGGTGATCTCCTTACATCGAACTAGACTATAAGGGTGAATGACCTATCCGATGGTATCATTCCCTTAAAAGACTAGAAAGCACAATATATACTTTTTATGTATATTGTTGCATATCAAAGTTATAAATTTCATCATATATATGTATGTTGATATGTTGTATGTGCAACAGAAAGTAGACAAAGACTAACACAATTTATAGAAAATGTATGGTATTGTGTTCTTATAGATAGCGAAAGGAGACTATATTAAACATAGGTAAGATGAATATAAAAAATGAAGATGTATGCTGATTTGTTTAGTTTGCAATCCAAACTTGAGATACATACACAATTTCATGGCCATGGATATGTCTATGTGTGTGTGTGTTCGCAAGGGGGAAACACATATTGGAAATTTTTGACATTGTAGTTGTAAAATGTAAGTCCTTCACTGTGGAGGCTCCACAACTTTTTCATGAAGGCATTGTAAGGGGGTATATTGGCATTTTTCACTTTTATCTTAGAAATTATGGTGATTTCCTTACACTAGAGAAAATTGTAAGGGTGAATGAGCTAGTTGATGGTATCATTACCTTAAAACATTGGAAAGCATAATATTTTTTATGTATATTGTTGCATATCAAAGTTACAAATCTCATCATATATATGTATATTGCTTTGTTGTATGTGCAATGGAAAGTAGACAAATACTAACACAGTTTACGAAAAATCTATGGTATTGTATTATTATGGACAGTGAAAGGAGACTAATTTAAACATAGGTAAGATGAATATTAAAAATGAATATGTATGCTATTGTGTTTAGTTTGCAATTAAATTTATAGAGAGATACATACACATTTTCATGACTATAAACACAAAAAGTACACAAAACATATTAAGCTTATGGTGTTTTGTTGGCACTCAAAAATACACAAATACATATAGTGCCATTAAAAATAAATAGAGAGCCATGAATTTGAAACACTTGTTAGAGTTGGAAAAATAAGGCAAGATATCACAAATATATACACAAAATCATGAATGTAAGTTGATGTGTTCACTTCATTTTTAAGCATAACTTCACAAATATATATATATATATATATATATATATATATATATATATATATGCAGTTTCCTGAATATAAAGGGGGATTTTATGAATTAACTGGAAATCAATTAATTAAATACAAATTTTCCTAGATTTGCAAAAGGGGTTTGTAAGATTTAACCCCCCAAAGAAAAAAAAACTCTCAATTTAAAAATTATGAATAGACACTTCATGAATATATGTGTGGGTTTTCTAATATAAACCCAAAAAAATACGGGATTTCATAAAAAAGACCAGACAAGTTTAGGGTTTCATGATAATAATGCATTAATCAGATAAATGCATTAATAATTAAAGATATCAATCAAAATATCAAGTGAACTAATCCCCTAATCAAACAAAATCATGAATATAAATGGGGGTTTTTAAAATATAACCAAAAAATTTGAATGTTTATGGATTGTACAACCTGGCTAAGTATTTCATCATATTAATTCAATGGGTTAATGATAATGAAACCCCGGATGGTTTGCACAATGATGCGACAAAGATTGAAGTACTCAAACATAATAAATTCACGGGTACCATTCTATACAAAATGAAAGGAGAAATGATAGGTTGACATTACTTCAAACTATGGAGATTATCACATGATGGAGATGGCAGTTGGAATGATAAGAAATGATGAAATCAGTCAAAAGGGTGTGTCAAACTATTCCATAATCAAACAGTTAAGAAACCCTTCATAGTTCAAGAAAACTACTATGAAACCAGACTCACAAGTACCATTGTCTATAATATGAAAGGAGAAATGATAGTTTGACGTTACCTAAAATAATTGAGGGCATTCAAAAATCAACTTGCATGAGGGTTTATCTATGGTTGTAAATACCGTCGAGATCCTAATAAACATGGAGAGTGACAAATACTAAAACATGGAGGGAGGTAAATGAAAACAACGTGGGAAAAATTTGCATCGACAAACCGACGTAAATTAATTGGCTCGTAAGGAGGCTGTAGTCCAGGAGATGGCGGGTTGTGCACGTGGCATTACAAATGTTGGACACCGCTAATGTGAACTTCCAACATTATAAAATGAATTTCATGCATTCAAAAGTGAGCATTTTTTTTATTTATAAATGTAATTGCACGTTAATATGATCAGTTTTTGGGTTTTTTATAAAAATGTATTGGTGGTGAAAGCAAATGGTAATTGGGTCATTAGAGAGCATGTATTTAACGTCAACTCTAATGGTTGCTTTTTGACCTTTTCGTGTTTAGTGAACCCTCTCGCATTCATTGAAAATTCCCAAAAGAAAAAATAATAGGTATAAGCTATTAACTTGCTTTCGAAGAAAACCCAAAAAAATGAGTCAATCTGATGCACCATTTAGGAGCTTAGGGTGTGTGAAGTTAGCTATAAAGGCTACTAGGCCCCTTCCCCTAATATCAAAGTGACATCTATGATACTTTTTTGAGCATTTGTGCCACCCTTTTATATTATCATGTTTGCAAAATAAATAAGTCTATCTAATAAAAAAAATTAGGTAAAGTTTTCTAGTAGCTAAATAAAGCAATATTTGTAAGTTGAATATGGTCAACAAATCCTCTAGATATGGTCTCCCTCTAATAAGATTCTATGATCAACCAAGGCAATAGAGATATGTACAATATCAATATTATCACCTCCTACAACAAGTGATAAGGATGAAGTTGAACAAGCCAATGTCTTGAACAATAATTAACTTGAACCCCAAGAAATCCTCGATAGTATGAAGCAACATTAGAAGGTATCTAAGAAATTTGTTAATTTTTTAGTGAGTACCTAAGACTATGGCATACAATAGCAACTTGTTTTTATCATATCCAACCCTCCTAAAATAGTCTCCCATTCTTAAGGTGAGGGGGGCCATGATTCACAAAAATGTTTTTTTTGGATTTAATCCATGATTTAAAGCTAAAATTTGTGTAGGACTATGTAATAGATTAAGAAGGCCTACTATCAACCTTTGTTTTCCATCCCCCAAAGTGTTATCTAATTCCTTTTTAGATACTACATATGTGTCTTTCTCATCTACTATAATTATGCTCAATAATAGTGGTTTTTCCCTAGGTTTTCTATGGTTCCATGATTAAACAAAACCAATATATCTTTTACTTGACATCTCACATAATGAAGTGGAGTTTGAAACCTTACTAACTATTGAACTCGCTATGAAACTAAACATCTTCTTTTCAAAAAAAAACTAAAATTTATTTTCATGGATGTTCAAACAACTTTGACTATTATTCTATGACTAATTGGACTTGATAATTTTGTCTTCCTTCGTGTTAATATATGTTCTTGAGAATTTCTTCCTAGCTGTTTACTTATTGAAGAAAATTTAATCACACAAGTTTCCTATATAAATTTTCTTTGAAATCATTCTGATCAATTTATTGTTTGAAAGAATCATAATAGTTAATGCCTTTGTCCTTATAACACCCTTTATGTGAGGAAGTTAAGGTAGAAAAACAACTTCCTACACTAACCTTGACAGGATGGTAATGCAAACAAAAAAAAAATCAAATCTTTAAAATAGTTGCATAAATTAAACAAAAATAAACATAAATATCATGCGTACCACAACATAGTGATTTACGTGGGGAAAACCCTTTCGATAGAAAAAACCCACACTCCAAAAGCTACCCAATATATTATTTAGAAATCATAAATATTACAATATACTTGTAGAGCAAGCTTCTCACAAGAGTATCACCAACCCGAGATCTAAAGACAATAGCTCTCAAACTCTCAAAATATGTCAAAATGCATAGTCGTAATGCAATGCCCTCATAAAATAGGGTTTTCTTCTAGGGAAAGATAAGCCAACAAAATATCTATTGTCAAACTTGAGATCTAATGGTGAATGATCTAAATTTACAATAATAAAATATACATAAAAAGTGGTTTTTGGGGGCATTTCCCTTGAACCCCCACCAAGCCGCGCAACCCCTAAACCCTACAAATATCTGAAGACTCTTTTAATTGCATCCAAATAAACTCTATAAATATTAGACATATATCTAGAAAGAACTCCCGCTACTTGAGAAATGTCTAGTATAGTGCAAACCATAACATACATCAAAATTTCAACTACACTTTGGTACTTAGCACTTTGTTGATGTCTTTCATCTCTGATGGGGATGTTGGACAATCTAAAATAGATAACTTCATTTCATCTATAAAAGGAACACACAATGGACTATAATCTTACATTTTAAACCTCTCTAAAATTGAATTGACATACTTACTCTGGCCAAGCCATAGATTTATGTTCACTCTATCTCTTCTAATTTTCATCCCAAGAATGTGTTTAGCTACACCAAGATCTCTTATTTCAAATTTAGTTGGAAGTTGAGACTTTAGTTCTAAAATCATTCCTTTCCTTTTACCAATAAATAACATATCATCAACATATAATGCAATAAATAGGAAACAAACACCATTATTCTTATACTAAACACAATTATCTGATTTAGAATGCTCAAATCCCAAAATCAACACATATGTATCAAATTTATGGTATCACATCCTAGGACTCTATTTGAGGCCATAAAAATATTTTTTCAATTTTCAAACAAAATTACTTTTAATTTTCACCACATAATGCTCTAGCTATTTCATATAAATATCCTCATCCAAGTCTCCATGAAGGAAATTCATTTTTTACATCCATTTGCTAAACCTCTAGATCATAAGCAATAGAAATAGAAATCAAAAATCTAATGGATGTCATTTTTGCAGCAAGAGAAAATATCTTTGTAATCAACACCCTCAACCTAAGAGTAACCTTTTGCAACCAACTATGCTTTGTACTTTTCAATGCCTTTATCTAGACCCATGTTTTATTTAAACATCCATTTGCATCCAACAATTTTTCATCCTTTAAGCAGTACAAGATCCCATGTATCATTCTTTTTCAAAGATGTCATTTATTTATCCATAGTAATCTTCCAAGATTCTACATCATTCATAGTTAATGCCTCTTCTATAGATTTGGGTTCACCAATGTTAGTATTGCAAGCAAAAATACATCTTCAATCATTAGGTTAATACCTTTCAGGTGGTTTTATATGCCTTGTAGACCTTAAAACAAGCTGAGTTGGAGGTTCTTCCTCTTTTGAATATTTAGAGCTAGATAAGCTCTCCTCAACTTCTTTCCCATCAAGGGGCCTTGATCCAACTTTTTCAATCATAGAAAGAATTTGAATCACATTTTATGTTCAGTTTGTGATGGTTTTAATGTAACGAAAGAAGGCTTAGTTTCTCTAAAAATAAAACTTCTACTATATATTACTTTTTGTGCCACAAGATCCCAAAGCTTGCATCCCTTCACACCATAACTGCATTCGATGAAGATACATTTCATAGCCTTGTTCTCCAAATTTATTCACTTTTTCTTTGGCACATGTGCATATGACTCACAACCAAAAACTCTAAGATGTTTTAGTGAAGGTTTGTGACCCAACCATTCCTTTATAGGTGTCTTATTAACAAGAGCTGATGTAGGAGACCTGTTAATCTAGAAACAAGCAGTGGCAATAACTTCAGCCCAAAACCTTTGTTCTAGACCAACACCACTTAGCATACTCCTAGCCTTCTCCATCAGTGTTATATTCATTATTTCTGCAATTCCATTATACTGTGGAGAATACAAATTTTTCTTTTGTCTATGAATTCCACAATCTTTACAAAATCTATCAAAATATTTGCATAGTTGTAATACATTGTCCTCATAAAATAGGGTTGTCTTATAAGGCAAGACAAGTCAACAAAATGTTTACCATCAGATCTGAGACCCATTGAATGGTCTAGATTTACAATAACAAAATTTAATAAAATGTGGCTTTGGTGGTGTTTTCCTTGGACCCCATTCTCAAACATATTAACCTATTATAATCCTAAAGTTGAAACACCATTTTCTTAACACTTTATACCACTCCAATTTTGGTAGAGAACTTTGGGTTTTGCTTAACATGTCATTTAGCTTCTCAATATTAATGTCATGCTTTTTTTCATCTCTTGAGTTGTTTTGAGGGAAAGGAATGCATGATTAACCTTAGCCCTAATACCTGTCGCTTCTTATTTTAGTGTTATCACCATAGAAAAGGAGGATTCTTTAATGGGGTTTGTAATCCTAATCATGTTAAGTGTTCAATGTCAAATCCCAATACATTGCCATAATTAATATGCTCTAAAAAAAGGACTTGCAAATTCATAAAAAGATATATCTTCTTTATTTTGCATAGTAAAATGGAACATTTTCAATACAACTTCACTATCCTCAATACAAGATACACTATAGTTTGAACAAAAAGTATAAGTACCAAAAGATCTATACAAACTTCAAAGATCACAATCCCTTACATACTACACAATGTTAATAAAAATCTTTCAATACTAACAAGGAAAAAAAAGGAAGCATTTCATATTAACGCTCGTAGGGTGAGATAAAATTACACTTTAAGGCTTAAAAATTGATTCAAATAGTGCAAGGAGATCATTACAATTTTTTTCCTACTAATCCTTATGGCCAATTTCTTCCCCAATTCTAAAATCCCCCACCAATGGAGAACCAAATGTAATGCAAAAAGGTGGGATTTACCATATCATCGCCAATGTTGCAACTACACCTACCATGTAATGAACCACAAAAAAAATATCTTGTTCTTCATGTAAAGCCATCACAGAGACTATTAAACTATTCCAATTGTGAGAATGATATCTATTAAAAGAATTGTCTTTAAATTTCGACTTGTTCTTTGATCTTCTAGATTTTCCTGTGGTGAAAAAGAAGTCAAATCAATACCATCACGTACACTCCCTTGCAACTCTTTAATTTATTGGAAAGAATCCCAAAAGATAGGCCCAAGTATAAGTTTATTTTGCAAGTCTGAGCTACTTATCCTCTCCTTAAGTCTATTTACTTTTTTCAAAATTTGTATTTTATCTTTTAAAAGTTTTGAACACCAAAGTTTCATAGTTTAGCCTTGACCACTTCCAAATATTCATAATACTACTCGTGCTCAGTTCATTTATGAATGCCAAATACCCAAAACAGAGATTTAATAACCACTTATATGGAGGTCATGTGATTAGGAAGGTGGTGTGAAACTTTCACAACCTATACCCTGGTTGAGTTAAAAATTCATAATATTTCATTTAAAATTCCAAATTTGGTATTGGTTTAGATCTGCATTGTGTGATTATGACATTTGTGTTGATTTTTTTGTAGCTTGAAAGGTGGAGTGTGGAGTTGCTTTAAAGCAACTCAAGTTGGATTTTCAACAACAATAGATTTTTTATTCATTAATAGAATGTTTAGGGTTTGTGAGGTTGAGATAAGACTGGAAGTGATTTTATGTGTAATTTAAAACTGAGTAATGTAAGGAAAGTTTATTTTCTTGCATGTTGATTTAAAACAGCTGAAGCTATATATCTAAGATTGTTGTAGCAAATCAATATTGTATTTTCAAAAGAAAAGTTTGTTGTTAGGCTGAATAGAAGATCCAACATTTGTAGGTTTTTCCTCACACTGAGGTTTCTTGAGTATATCTATGTTATTATCTATTTGTGATTGGCTTCTTGTTATTTTTTTCTTTCATTGTTATTAGTTGTTAAATAACCCAGTGTATTAATTGTTTTAAATTAGATAGATAAATCGTTTTGATTCTATTCTTTGAATTTATTGTGTACTTAATTTGTAGTTGGGTTATAAGAAATTAAGATGGTATCAAAGCTCTAAAATTTGAATACGAAGCCAAGATTTGTGACACAGATTTCAAAAAAAAAAAAAAATTATCTCCAGTTTCTTCTGTCACTATGGCAACCAGTGTTCGATATGAAGAGAGGCTTAAGGGTGCATCTAACTTCTTACAGTGGAAGGTTTGGATTACATATATTCTCAAAGAGAATAGGTTGTGGATCTATGCTAGTATAGAGGTGACACCACCAATAAATGATCCTATTTCCCTAGATTCGCATGAAGGAGGCCAAGGCTCAAAGGATTATTCTTGATGGGGTAAGAGATCATCTAATTCCTCATCTATCAGGGAAATACATTGCCAAGGAGATGTGGGATACACTCACAAAACTTTATCAGAGTGACTATCAGAGTCGTAAGATGATGCTCAAGGAAAAATTACATAACACCAAGATATCCAAAGGCAAGAGCATGACCTCTTACTTGTCCAAGCTGACACAGGTCATAGATGAGCTGGCTGTTGTTGGAGAGATGATTGTTCAAGATGATTTGGTGTGTATAGCCTTGAATGGTTTCTTGAAGCACTGGGAAGTGTTTGTCAAGTGTGTTGTCAGCAAAGATTGCCTACCCGACTAGGAAAGGCTTTGGGATGATTTTGTTCAGGGGGAGATTCGTGAAGGTGTTAATCGAGGATATCAGACAAAGAAGGGTCAAGATGAAGAAAATATTGCTCTTGCAAGCAAGAGTAAGAAGAAGTCCAATAAAGAGCAAACGGAAGGTTCTTCTTCCAAGAGTGGGAAGAAGAAATATTTGAGCAAGATAAAATGTTTTTAATACCATTAGTTGGGTCACTATGTCAGTCAATGTCTGAATAAGAAAAATAAGGACAAGCAGAAGAAGCAAGTTTCTACTACGGTAGAGGTGGATGAGTTTGCATCACGATTTGAGAATGATTTTTCTCTCATTGCATGTCTCTCAAGTTCAATTACCAACAAGGTATGGTATATTGATAGTGGGGCTTCTTGCCATATGATGGGAGTCAAATAATGTTTCACCAAGTTGGAGGAGAAGTTGGATTTCTATATTGAGCTTGGAGACGATGTCGAGTACCATGCAACCAGTGTTGACACAGTCAAGTTTCAGAGTGAGTCCGGAAAACCTCTATTGGTGGAGGACATGTTGTATATCCCCAGCATGACAAAGAATTTAATCTATGTTTCTACTTTGGAAGAAAAGGGTTACATCGTGATCTTTGAGAGGGGAAAATTCTATATTCATCCCAAGGATTCCAAGGTTGCAAAAGTGTTTGGAGTCAAGCATGGCAGCTTGTTTTGGTTACAATTTGAGCTAGCACATGCCTTGGTAAGTAGTTGTAGCACTAGGAGAATTGTGGCACATGAGGATGGCTCACCTTCACCATGGAGCACTTAATATTCTCAAGAAAATAGTGGCAGGGCTTCCTGAGATCAAGACAGAAAAGCATGAGTTGAGCAAAGGATGTGCACCTAGGAAATATGCCAAGACAAGTTTTCCAAGCAGCTACACTAGATCTAAAGGTATTTTGGATCTTGTACACTCAAATGTGTGTGGACCCATGACAATAGTATCCTTGAATGGGTACGAGTATTATGTTACTTTCATTGATGACTTCTATGGGAAGACGTGGATATATTTTTTGAAGAATAAAGATGAGGTCTTCAATAGGTTCAAAGAGTTTAAGGCTCTCATGGAGAACCAAACTGGGAGGAAGATCAAGATACTGAGATCTGATAATGAAGTCAAGTATACCTCGACTTCCTTCAAATATTTTTTCACTTAGGAAGGTATCAAGAAAGAGTTGATAGTTATGTACAACCCTCAGTAGAGTGGGTTGTTGGATGGAAAAATAGGGCTATAGTTGGAGTAGCCAAGGCCATGCTTCATGATCAAGATATGTCTTGGTTCTTATGGGAAGAAGCTTGCAATATAGTTCTATATTTACAGAATAGGAGCCCTCACAAAGTGTTGGGAAAATTGACTCTAGGAGAGGCATTCAGCGGTAAGAAACCTAATTTGAGGAACATTCGAATCTTTGGATGCCTTGTGTATTGGCACATTCCTATGGAGAAGAGAACCAATTTGGAACCAATTACAGAGAAGGGTATCCTTGTTGGGTATAGTGAAAATTCTAAGGCCTATCGGGTTTACATTCCTGCCCTCAGGAAAATAGTTGTTCGCAGAGATGTGAAGTTCAAGGAAGAGAGGGCTCTTCAGAAGTCTAGTAACTTGAAGAATGAGGAGGAGCAATCACCCACGGTTGAGGTAGCACAAATTCCTCAAACTTTAGTCATGCAAGCTAGAGAGTAGAGCAAGCAAGTTGAGCAAATTGATCAGAGGGAGGAACAAATAATTCCTTAGCCTCATATTCCTATTACCGAGAAGAGGAAAAATAGGGTGGCTGAGCAGAAACTGACAAAGGGCCAAGAATATGTTGGTGATCCACAAGATTCAATCAAACAAAGAAAGGCTCCCAAATGTTATTCTGAGTATGTGGAACTTATGAGTGAATTAATTAAAGTAGAGCCTTCCAACTTTCAGGAGGAATCCCAACACCAAGTATGGAGGGATGCCATGGTGGAAGAGTATTCTTCCATCATGAAGAATAGCATGTGGGAGGTAGTACCATAGCCAAAAGGTAAGTCTGTGGTGGGCTCGAGATGGTTGTATAAGATTAAGCATGTTGTAGATGGTAGTGTGGAAAAGTTCAAAGCTCGGTTTGTGGCTAAAAGGTTTTCTCAAAAGGAAGGGATTGACTATATCGATACTTTTGCTTCGATTTCCAGGTACTCATCCATAAGAGCTATCATTTCTGTAGCAGCATAGATGGGTTGGAGAATTCACCAGATGGATGTAAAGATGGCCTTCCTCAATGGAGTGATTAAGGAAGATATTTACATAGAACAACCAGAAGGATTTGAAGCACATGGGAGGGATTCTCATGTATGCAGGTTGAAAAGAGCATTGTATGGGCTCAAGCAAGCTCCCAAGGCGTGGTATTCACATATTGACAGTTACTTGTAGAGCATGGGCTTCATCAAGAGTGAGGAAGATCCAAACTTGTACTATGTTTAGGTAAAGGACAAAACTTCTCATAGTGGTGTTGTATGTTGATGACCTGTCTCTCACAGGGTCAAAGGAGCTCATAGCACACTTCAAGCAGAATCTCATAGGAGAGTTTGAGATGAAGGACTTGGGGTTGATGCACTACTTTCTGGGATTGGAGTTGTGGCAGAAAGAGGGAGAGATCTTCCTTAGACAACGAAAGTGCGTAATTGATATCCTGAAGCGATTCATGATGGAGAATTGTAAACCCATGTCCACGCCACTTGTGACCAACTAGAAGAAGATTGATGCTTCTAGATTAGAGGCAGTGGACCCGACTTTACACAGACAGTTGATAGGCTCTTTTATGTATCTAGTCAACACTAGGCCAAACATTTGTTTTGCAGTGAACTCACTTAGTCAGTTTATGGTGGAACCTAAACGTGTGCACTGGATCATTGTGAAGCATGTTATGAGGTATCTCTGAGGCATAGTTGATTATGGGTTGAAGTATGTTCAGCAAGATGGAGTGAAGCTCGAGGGGTTTACCGATGCAGATTGGGCAAGTAGTACAGCTAATCAAAAGATCACTTCAGGGTGTTGTTTTAGTTTGGGATCAGGAGTAGTCTCTTGGTACAATAAGAAACAAAAGTCAGTTGTATTGAGTTCTGCAGAGGTCAAGTATATGGCAGCCAATATGGCTACATGTGAGGCTATCTAGCTTCAAAAACTTCTAGCTGGGCTCTTTGATCATGAGCTAGATCCGACAGCCATTTACTATGATAATCAAAGTTGTATCAAACTCTGAGAATCTAGTGTTTCATGACAAGTCAAAGCACATTGAGATCAAGTACCACTTCATCATAGATTGTGTGGAGAAGGGGACAGTGAAGCTCCAATACATTCCTACGAACGAACAAATAGCAGATATCCTGACCAAGGCCTTGATGAAGAGTAAGATTGAATACTTCAGGGATAAGTTGGGTGTTGTGCAGAACACCTTCCTTGCTAAGAGGGAGTGTTGATTTCTCCATAGCTCAAAAGGTGGAGTGTGGAGTTGCTTTAAAGCAACTCGAGTTGGATTTTCAGCAACAGTAGAAGTTTTATTCATTAATAGAATGTTTCAAGTTTATGAGGTTGAGATAAGATTGAGAGTGATTTTATGTGTGATTTAACGCTGAGTAATGTAAGGAAAAAAAAATTCTTGCACGTTGATTTAAAACAACTTAGGCTATATATGTAAGATTGAAGTAGCAAATCAGTATTGTATTTTCGAAAAAAAAGTTTGTTGTTAGGCTAAATAGAAGATCCAACATTTGCAGGTTTTTCCCCACACTGAGGTTTCCTAGGTATATCTATGTTATTGTCTATTTGTAATTGGATTCTTGTTTTTTTTGCTTCTATTGTTATTAGTTGTTAAATAACCCAGTGTATTAATTGTTTTAAATTAGATAAATTTTTTTGATTATATTCTGTGAATTTATTGTGCAATTAATTTGTAGTTGGGTTATAAGAAATTAACAATTTGAGATTAAGATCATCTATTGCATGTACGCTATAATTCTAATTCATAGTTTCAATTTACAAGTCTGAGATGATGGAAACAAGGACTCCAATGCTCAACTATTGTCATTTCATTTTGAATAATATTATTATAGGTCCTCGAACTTGCCTCTTTTTAAGACAATCTTATTTAATGTTCCAAAATCTCCTGTTCAAGTTTTTAGATAAATTTGCATATTTATAAAAATTATTCAGGAGTCTGAAATGATCGCAATTTAAATATTTTTCTAATTAAATCCAATTTAATGACTCTCCAAACTTTGGAACCTAATAACCAACTAACAATTGCCACAATAGTTCAATAGTCTGATTCAATGTAATATTAAGTTTTTAGAGTTTTCAATACAATTGCATATTTGTTTTTTAGGTTCAAAGCCTTGCTCGAAGGACCAATGAGTTTGTAGTGAAAATCCAATGTCATTTTTAAACAAAGTGAAGGAATATTTAAACTTTTAGGTGCACAATTAATTCAAATGACCTAATGTACTACTAATGACAATGCATAGTCTAAACATTTATTACAAAGTGTAAATTTTAACTTTAAGTGCACTACATAAAAGAATAAGCCCAAATGAGAATAGTAAGACAAAAATAGTTAAGGAATAAAATATTAAGGGAACTAGTAGCCAAAACTAGTGCACACACCTTTATGCCCATGTGACACCCCTATACATATGATGTTAAATAACAACCAATACAACTACACCTTTAGGATGATAACCATAAGCATACAAACACCTATGATGAATTTATAGGACTCGTACACACACAAAATGAGACCTCCATTATAGTGACCAAACTTGATCACATGAGCATGCACCCCCTATGGCAATGTGGCATGCATGACAAATTGCATCCTGCACTACTTGAACACCTAAGGATATAACTCATATCAATGAATGTGATATTATGCAAATATAATGTGTAGCAAAAATGAGTCAAACCACTAAATCCTAAATGAAATTTAAACCAAAGATCTTAAAAATTAAAAAATCAAAAGGGTCCAAAGTGAAAGAGATTTAGGATATCATTACAACTAACAAAAAGACAACTCAACTAAGGATTGGAATATTGGCTCAGCGTTGAATAGTGCAACAACAATGCAACTCAAAGTACTAACCCATTTATATTACTTCCTTTCATATTTTATTAAGTAGTCATGCTCGAGACATAAACAATAATACATAGAAATGTTAGAAATGAGGCATGTAATACAACGGTCCCCAATCTTGAAATGATAGGTTTGTATTAAAGTGGCCACAACAAGCTAATAGTCATGTATAAGTAAGTATTTTTTCCCAAGTCTTCATGAACTTGGTATTAAATTCATTTTAAGCTTCCTATGGCACTCTTTCTATAGTGATCAATTGATATAGTAATGAGGAGATATCTCCTTTTTCCTTGAATCTTTTGAAGAAGGCATCTTTAAGTTGGTCCCATAATGCAATAGAGATAAGGGCAAGTAATTCATACCAATGCAAGGTTTTTCATTGAATGAGGATACAAGCAACCTCAGAGAAATTTTCTATTCTAAAACAAAGTGTATTATGCATGTATCTACAACATCTTGAAGATGTTCCACCTATGTTTTTAAGTCTTTCTTGGTAAACTTTGGAAGGGATTTAGTGAAATTTGTAGCAATAGGGTTCCAAGTAGTCAAAGGAACTATAGGAATTAATGGACTCCCACTATTCTAATTCACAAAAAAAATTGGGGACTTGTTAGGCTACCATCAGAGGAGGAGATAGTGGATTTTGATGAATAATTCTTCTTCTAAGAGTGATATCAAGAGGTGGGTCTAGAATATGAGGGTTGGCAGATATAATAGATCTAGTCAGAGGCCTTTTTCTCATATAATAAGATCAATATTTTATAAGATAGTTCCTTAGGTGAGGCTCAAGCTATGATAGTTCCTTAAGTGAGATTCAAGATATGATAGTTCAAGTCCAACCCATGCCAAAACTATTAATGTTCAAATTTACACTCTCATGCAAACCTATGGGAACATGGGAATTTCACAAAATTACAACTTGATTTGAGAAACAACCTCTAGGATTTTAAAATCCAACTCTTCATAGGATATTTAGTGAGCTCTTCGCATATCATAATAAGAGAAAGGAGAAAGAAATTACTAGAAATCTAAAATTAATATAAATGAATAGTATGAGTTATCCATTGGATTGATTTTTCATTTATCAACAATATATATTGCACAATCATAATCAAAGAAATCATTTTTTAAGTACTTTTTAAATGAATAAATGGTTATCAAATGAACAAAGTAGGGGGACAACAAGATCATGACTTCATATATTTATTTACTAACAATGCACATTTATAAATTCATAAATCATCTAAAATAAAGTAACAAATATTTGAGAAAATAATATACACATAGAGCCCTTATGGCATGATTATCCCTAATACCTCCTCTCTTTACATGAGCACAAAGCTATTATTTATAAAATAGGCTCAAAAAAAGATGGAACCACCATGCTAGGAAATAGTAACATTCACTATTGCACATGCATAACTACCACATAGATGCACCAAGATTCAAATTTAAAGTGATGGCCTCTTGAAGAATTGATGATCACCATGCTAGAAATTCGACATGACATATCTTATGTAGTTTGGGTGGTTTTGTATTCCTTAGATGTAGTATTCCTCAAAATAGTGTGTAAAAGTTTTGGACCAATGCTATGCTTTTATCCTGATATAGAGTTGATTTTACTTTTGGGATTAATGGTTGTTAGATGGAGGCCTCTTGTGAAAGATTAGATGATGTCGGATATTTCCAATAAACTTGTCCTTCATATTTTCTCCACTAATGGAATAATGCTTTTATATTAGTCCTATTTTTAAATGTATGAAATCTCACCATGTCTCTCCCTAGTACATTTTTCTTCTTTTATCAATTCATAGTTTCTTTGTGTGACCAAAAAGGGGGCCAACACACATGCCATGCTAGGTAGATTTGACCAATGGCACAACAAAGGAGAGATATCAAACTACTACTTTCTTCAACATGCACAAGGTTGACATATGTCTAGTTGTTGTACTAGATCAAATTATATACTAGACGAGTAGTATCAACCACCAAAGCACTATGTGAACTCAAGAGATTATAGTGTGAAAATATTAATTTGTTAGACTAACAACTTTTATATCATGTGTTGACCATTGATCTTGGAGAAGATTGCATTTTTTTATCTACTTTTGTTATGTAACTTTATTGTATGAAGCTATGTAGTTGGGGGATAGCCATCGATAATGTGTTTATTGCCAACCAATGGTGCAATTAAATTTTATTATTATACTAATAACTTGTTTGGAATGCAAAAACTTGTTATGTTTCTAGGCCAATACCACTTGTTCTTTGGCTTTTATGTTTGCGAACAAGGGATATTCCTTGTTAATGTAGATGCTCTTAGCCAATGGCACGTTAATTTTAAGTTTTTATACTAACAAGTTCAAATGATGCTCAATCTAGGAAAACATCAAATGGTTTCAAAGTGATTTATCTTTTTCTTTTATTTCATGAAGAAAAAACCTCCATAAATTCAAAATTTTTGTGTTAAAAATCAAAATCCCCATAGGGGAAGCACTTAGCCCCTAGCAATAAATAATATTATGCAAGAGTAATTGAGCTCATCACTTACAAAATATGAAAGTAATTCCACTAAAGGAAAATGTAACAAGTGAACTCCATGAAGCGATGCCACCTATATGCAGAGCATGCAAAAAATCCTATGGAGAGACCATTTATCTAAACGACGTGGAGAAAAATGATTTATAGGTACACATTGGTTTAATCATGGACTAAGGGATGGTGATGATAGAATCTTCGTGGATAAATTTAAGCATTGTTGAAGGATAGAAGGACTAGATTTGTATTTATCTAACCAAGTCTTACTAAGAACAAAGAACTAGTTAGAAAGACATAGAACATGTGCAAGAATTTTGGCAATTGTAGATCTAATCTTAATGGGTTGAATAATGTTACCTAAGATCTTGGTGTAAATTTCATTATATGATTTCAAGGCTACCCTATATGTGGAGTAGGTTCATGGTTAGTACTTGTGTTGAAAAGGTATTCATAAATGATAAAGTTGAAGGGATAAGTAGGATCAATCAAAATCACTTCAAAACAATTGTCACTAATAACAATATTGAGTTTGACTTGATTAAAAGATGTTCCTATTATTTCCCTTTTAAAATTTGTTTGAATTTTGATATTTGACACTTTGATGCTTGGCTCAAAACGTGGATGCTCTGCGCTCCTTGTTTGTTGGTTGCAACTGTAACAAGTCGGGCTCTATTTTTGGCGTAGGGGCACGAGGAGTTGAGGCGATGGGTTGGAGGCTGCGGAGTAAGGGAAGTGGGTGGTGGGCGGGGGTTGGAGGAGGAGGATTAGGTGTGGGTTGGGTTTGGGTTTTGGTGTGAAGGTATGGCAGAGGCTCCCAAAAGCCTTGTGCTAGTTGGGCCAAAGCCTTCTCAGAATTTTTCAGCAGCCATGCATGCACAAAAATCGGATTCGTCCTTTGTGGGTGAGAGCTCTAAGCTCAAGAAAGTGAACGGATGCTTGCCGCGGAGTCAAGATCGCCCTGTTCTGGTTATTTCTCCTGAATCGGTTTAGGAGGACATAGATTATTGGAGCCAACATGTTCTAATCTGCAAGTTCTTGGGTATTCGTGTCCCTCTTTCGGCTTTAGAGTCTTGGATCCGTCGAACCTGGCAGGTTGAAGGAGATTTCGATCTTTTGGTGGCTGCAAATGGCTATTTCATGGTTGATTTTTCTTGTATCTCAAATCGTAATCGTGTTTTTGAGGGAGGGCCATATTTTTACAATCATGTTGGCTTGTTCATTAAGCCCTGGCATGGAGGTTTTAATGCGACAGAGGATCTTCCTACACAGGTTCCTGTTTGGGTCCGTCTTCCATGGCTGCCGTTGGAGTTTTGGAGGGAGGATATTCTGCACCAGATTGCGGCTTTGTTGGGGAAGCCGGCTGCCATTGCTCAAAATACTTTGGATAAAAAGGTATTCTCTTATGCTCGCATTTGTGTTGAAATTGATTTAAATAGCCCTCTGCCGGATTCTTTGGAAATTTGTATTGGCTCTGCCTCGTGGATTCAACCGCTTGATTATGAGTCCCTTCCTTTTCGTTGCCGCTTTTGTCACGAGTATGGACACCTTTAGCGCCAGTGTCCTCGGGCACCCAAAGCTGCAGGGGTGTCTTCTTCTCCTTCTTCTGGGCCTTCGATGGAGAAAGGGTATAAAGGGAAGGCGTATGTGGTTGAGGGTGGGCCTGATAAGGATGGCTTTATCCCTGTTAAGCAGAGAAATAAAGGGAGGGGTCACAAGCAGGCCTATAAGGATAGTCAGAGTGATCAGGGTTTCAATCGGTTTGAGGTCCTGGATAATCAGGCTTTGGAGGAAGGGATTCCTGTTGAGCTTTCTTCTGGGGCCACTGGTATGGATGTTGGGTTGGATACAGGGCTGGAGAAAGCAATTGTTGTTCAGAATATTTCTCCGGCATTGGAGCAGGGGAGTTCGAAGCCTCCTGGGGCCTCTGTAGATGTGCAGGATGATATTGTTTTAGCAGATTTAGCTAAGACAGTGTTTTCTTCAGGTAAAGGTCGAGGATCGTCTCCTGCTTTGGGGGTGTTGCAACGCCCTCTCAAGAAGGGGCATTTTGAATTTTCTTCAAAAGTTGGTCGTAAGAAGGATGCAGACAAGCTTAAATCTACTGGGGATCTATTGGTAGAATCTGGTGCTATTAAGACCCTTGAGGCCCACTTCTCTCAACCTTCCTCATGATTATTCTCTCATGGAATGCAAGGGGGTTGAATAGCACCTCCCGTCAAAAGGCTATTCAAGATTTGATTGTTGTTCATTCTCCTGATATCTTTTGTGTTCAGGAAACTAAGCTTCAGGTGGACCTCATGCTTCAACATGCCCCTCGTATTTGGTTTTCTGGCCAGTGTCAGTGTATTGGGTCTAGGGGAACCTCTGGGGGTCTGGCTCTTTTTTGGGATCCTCGTAAGGTTGTTCCTCATTGGTGGATTTCCAGCCAGTCTGCTATTTCTATGGTGGCCTCGATTTTGGAATCTGGTGAGACTATTTTGGTTAGTAATGTTTATGCTCCAATTGATATTCGTGGTAAATCCCAGCTTTGGGCTCATATCAGGTATGTTAGGTCCTGCGCTCCCTTTCTGCCTTGGATCTTAGCTGGTGACTTCAATGCTGTGTTGAGCTTGGAGGAGAAAAGGGGAGGGCTGCCTAGGCTTGGTCCTGCTTCAGATTTGTTTCGGACTAATGTGGACTCTCTAGCTCTGATGGATGTAAAACCCTCTAATGGAATTTTCACTTGGAATAATAGACGGAGTGGGCCTGAAGCGATTGCCCAGCGGCTTGATCGTTTCCTTGTCTCTTGCTCTTGGGTTAGAGGTAGCTTGGTCATTTGCTCTGAGATTCTTGACTGGCGTGGCTCTGATCATTGGCCAATTAAGTTTTTGACTTCAGCTTTTCCAAATCCTAAGAATCCACCTTTCAAATTCCAGCTCATGTGGTTGCGTGATCCGTCTTTGGGTGATCTTGTGGCTCAATGGTGGTGGGATGGCGCCCCTGCCTATGGTACAACTATGTATTCTCTGGTTAAGAAGTTGCAATTTGTTAAGTTTCATCTTAAGCGATGGAATAGGTTGAGTTTTGGTAATTTTCGGGCTAGGAAAAGAGAAGCGCTGGACCGCCTTGCTGTGATTACCCGTCAGATTCGGGATTTGGGCTTCTCGGAGGCTCTTGGGCATGCTGAATCCCAGGCTCTGAAATTGGTGGAAGAGTGGGAGCTCCGTGAAGAGATTTTCTGGAAACAAAAGGCTAGGATTGATTGGCTTCAAGAGGGTGATCGGAATACGGCCTTTTTCCATCATTTTGTGCAAGCTCGTCGAAATAAGTGCTTTATCTCTTCTCTTGTTAACTCTGAGGGTATTTCAATCTCTGCTCAACATGCTCTGTCTAGAGAGGCTCGTCAGTACTACTCTAATCTTTTCACTGAGGATTCTTACCTGCTGAGGCTGATGAAAATAGAGTCCTTGCTTGTATTCCTTCTTTAATTTCTAATGAGGTGAATGCTTCTCTTATTCGCCCGGTGACTTTGTCTGAAGTGGAGGAGGTGGTGTTTGGGATGAACAAAGGGAAAGCTCCTGGCCCTGACGGGTTCCCAGTTGAGTTTTTCCAGGAGTTTTGGGATATTGTGAAGCAGGATTTGTTAGAGGTGTTCGTGAGTCTCTTCATAGTAAGCAGATGCTTCGTGCCCTGAATGCTACTTTTCTGGTTCTCATTCCTAAGAAGGAAGGTGCAGACAAACTTGATCTCTTTAGACCTATTGCACTCTGTAACGTGGTGTATAAGATTATTACGAAGTTGATGGCTGAGAGACTCAAATCTTGTTTTCCTATGATCATTTCTGAGGAGCAAGGCGGCTTTGTGGCTGGGCGACAAATTCTGGATGGGGTGGTGATTGCGTCTGAAGCCATTCATTCCATGGCTACCTCTCAGGATAGGTCTATGTTTATCAAGTTGGATATGGCCAAAGCCTATGACAGAGTTAAATGGAGTTTTCTTCAGAAGATTCTGCTGGCCTTTGGTTTTTCCTCTGATTGGGTGAGTTGGGTTTTGAGTTGTGTGACTTCTTCCTCCTTTTCGGTTATTGTGAATGGGGAACCTTCTGAGCTTTTTGGGGCTACTAGGGGCCTTCGTCAGGGGGATCCGCTCTCTCCTTATTTGTTTATTATTTTGGCTGAGGGGCTTGGCCGTCTTCTTAAATCTCAGGTTTCACATGGCTTGATTCATGGTTGGCGGTGGGGGATGGGCTTGCCTACGCTTTCTCATCTCCAATTCGTGGATGATACCTCTCTTATGGGACTGGCTCGTATTAGGGAGGCTGATTCCTTCAGGAAAACTTTGGACATCTACCTTGCGGCTTCGGGCCAGAGAGTCAATGAGCAAAAGTCTTCTATATTCTTCTTTAATACTCCTCAAGCTATCCAGCGTAGATTGCTGCTATTCTGCGGTTTCAAATTGGGTCTCTTCCCTTTGTCTACTTGGGTATTCCTCTTGCTGTTGGCCGTCAGCCCAGATCCTCTTGGCAGTAGTTGCTTGATAAGCTTAGGCGGAAGGTTACTCATTGGACTCATCGTTGGTTGTCTTCTGCAGCTAGATTGACTCTTCTCAAGTCTGTTATCCAGGCCCTTCCCATCTACAGGTGCTTTGTTCAAGCGGCTCCTATGTATTTCCTTAAGGAATTTGATGCTCTTTCTCGTCAATTTCTTTGGAGCGGTAATTTGTTGTCTTCAAAATGGAGCCTTGTTAAGTGGGAATCGGTGTGTAGACCAAAGCAGGAGGGTGGTCTTGGTTTACGCTCTGCTATTTTGAATGGGAAAGCTCTTGCTGCCAAGCTTTATTGGCGCTGGTGCACCCATCAGCACCAGTTATGGGCTCGTATTCTCAACCATAAATATCTTCGGGGTGTTGCTTCTTTTGAGGTCCCTCGCTATCCTCTGGAAGGGAGTGGTTCTATGATTTGGCATACTTTGAAAGTGGGGGCGCAGTTGATTAAGGATGCTCTTTTTTGGATCTGTCATTCGGGGTCACAGGCTCTTTTTTGGTTAGATTCTTGGGATGGTCACCCTCCTATTCTTTCTTCTTTTCCTCATCTCAGCCTCTTTCTGAGGTTTTTAGTGCGGGTGGCTGGGATACTGTGGAGCATTATAAGGTGGCGCAGCATGATGGTTTGGTTCTACATTTTCGTTGGAAGCATCCTTCTGAGTGGCCACCAGGAGGGTCTGAGGGGGATAGGCGTGAGCTTTCCCAACTTTTGGCTTCCCGTGCTTGTAATTCTTTGAGAGGACCTGATGTCTTGGCTTGGGATGGTTCAGACTTGTCTGGAAAGTACTCTGTGGTTGCCGGTTATAAGCAGATTGGTAGGCAGTTGTTTGGGGACATTGAGGTCCCTTGGTGGAAGCAAGTTTGGCACAAGTTGTCATGGCCCAAGTGCAACTTCTTTATGTGGTTAGTGGCTCAAAATCGGTGTCTTACTTGGGATAATTTATGTAAGCGTGGTTTCCAAGGCCCCTCTATGTGTGTTTTGTGTCATGGCTGTGAAGAGAGTGTCTCCCATATCTTCTTCCAATGCTCCTATGTTAGGGAGATTTGGCACTTCTGGTGGGGGGTGTGGAATACGGCCTGCTGGCATGTTTCCTCTTTGGTGGAATTTGGGGAACGGTGGGGTAGGGCCCCTGTTTCTACCTCCTTTCTTTAGGCTGCTTGGGCTCTTGGGCCTTCCTTTATTATCTGGAACCTATGGTTGGAGAGGAATAGGTGGATCTTTCAGGATTCGAGGTTGATGGCTCCTCACCTTTGGAGGAAAATTTTACACTCCTTAGGAGAAACTATTGCGGCTAAGTGTGATATGACTATGCTGGTGGACCCTCGAGATGTTGGTTGTTGTAATCGTCTTCATCTTCCTCCTCCGCAACGACAACTCATGCGCAACAGATGCAGGCATCCTACCCCGAAGGTGAATAGGGATGGAAGATGGACCCCTCCTCCCTTTGGAGTCCTAAAAATCAACTCGGATGGCTCTTCTCGTGGAAATCCAGGTCATGCTGGCATTGGGGGTGTGGGTCGTGATAGCTCAGGAGATGTTCAGTTTATTTTCTCTGTGTATAAGGGTCTTCATACGAATAATCTTATGGAGGCTCAGGCCATTTTATTGGCTGTGGAGCGGGGCAGTCAGTTGGGATGGCGAAGGATCATATGTGAGTCTGACTCCCAGGTTGTGGTGAACTTACTGAAAAGGCGGTATATGGATAATGTGAGCTGGCAGTTGGCTTTGATTGTTGAACAAATTCTCACTCTCTGTGCCTCTCTGGAGCATATTACTTTCAATCATATTCCCCGTGAATGGAATGGTGTTGCTGATTGCTTGGCTAAATGGGCTTCTGATCATATGCATGATTGGAATTTGGTGGATCGGGGCCAACTACCCCCGGATTTGTCTCATCAATTGGATCACTTGGTTGAACTTGATAGGGCCATTTAATGCCCTTGCTTTGTAACGTTTCCTTGATTTAATAAAATTTTTACCCCTTTATGTTAAAATAACAATATTGAGTTATAATGGGCCATCATAATTTTGATCATGTATTTTTTCTTATGTGAATGTAATACTAAGGGGCTCTATTGAAGGGGCAAAAGAATTAGAATCCACATCAAGGGTTTATCTGCCATGCCAATCATATCATCAAATAAAAGAGTCATATCTTGAGGGGATTTTATAATGGTGTTGATAGAAAAAAAAATGGTATTGGAAGAAAGTGGTGTGTCAATAGTGTTAGTATTATTTTTATGATGAATAGTGCACATTCTATATTAAATAATTTTAAATAAAATACACTAGCTCACATAAAAGATGAGTGGAATGGAATCACAATCCCAAAAATTGATGCAAAAGTCCATAGACAAAAGAAAAGTGATCACACTACTATGCAAATAACTCAATCCCAATGGTAGGAGAAGGATATTCCTGGTTAGGGGGTTTGCTCCATCCATCTAGGAGATCTTGGTCATCAAAAATAGGCTCCCAACTCATGATGGTGTCCTCTTTATACTTTTATTCTTCTTGATCAAACAAGTTGAACAAGAGAAATAGTTAGGTTCAACTAGCGAAATTTTCCACCATCATACCAACTAGGAATGTCATTATCATGATAAGAAGAATATTGGCCATGTACCTAAGAAGACTAGCTCAATGTCTTTCCTAAGGAGGCCCATGGGAGCCATGTCTAGAATGAACACTATGATTACAACCATGATGAAATCCACACAAAGGTGAGGCATACCTATTAGCAAGAGAAGGAAGTACATGAGCAATAGTACAAGGGACATTAGCCCAAGGATTAATAAGAGTCTATAAATGGAAAATTATAGAGCAACTTTATTATCCTAGACCTAAATCTATAGCATAGAATTAGAGTATATAATGGCTTTAGCGCACATGGAAAAATGAATATCCACAACATCACCTCAAAAGAAAGAAACACTCTTAGCTTTTCAAATACTAAATACAATTTTTGTTGTAAAAGCATACCAAATATAGGTAAATCTCAAAAAAAAAAATAGTCTCGTTGCCTAAAAGAATTATATGCTAGGAGAAAAACTTCAAGTAGAAGAGCTTGAAAATCATGTATCCAAATCCATGTAGCTTGAGCATGTGGAAAAAACTAGAATAAATTCTTGAGTGTCCAAATTTCCACAAAAAGGATGAAGGGGTTTGGAAACACCCAAATGGATAAGTTGTGATCCAATAGGAAGACTTGGTAGAGGAGACACCAAATAAAATGACCTATTTTGGGCTCTAGAATGGAAGGTCTAATTGTTTGAAACCTATGGTGTCATTGAGTGGTAGTAGACTATAATCAGCACTTAGCATTGACTTTTGGAACCATGGGTAGGTGAGGAAAGAGAGATGAATATCCTTTGAAATGATTTTAATTTTAGAAAGGAGTATCTAGATACCACTTCCCTACTTTATGGAGCATCTTTGGAGAAACAAAATCCGCAATGGTTTGGAATTATTCATATTCTTAATCCCTAAGTTGTATTTACCTTTAAATTCTAACTAAAGTAACTTGGCTTTATTGGAAAAAAGGTCTAAGATATAGCAAAACCCTCTTGAAAAATTTTAAAGCATGAACCCAAGGAACTTAAAAAAGATGTTTATCCTAGCATGTGATCATTAGAGTACCAAATAGATTCACAGTTGATGAAATTTATACTTCTAAAATTATTCTCATTCCTTAAAATCCAAGGCTTAATGGCTTCCAATCCTTCAAAATAATGTTGGCAACAAAAATGCAATGAATTTGCACAAGTCCATAATAAGAATGGAGTGAAAGCCTAGATGCTTACAATCCTATCTACCATGTATAGTTCTAGAGTTAATGCAATGTCAAAGAAGAATTTTTAGGGCTTACTACCTTCAAGGGCCCTAATAATCCATTTGCCACACAAGGCTAGAAATTGTTCATGAGTGTAAATAAGGCCAAGATCACCAATCACATGGAAGACAACAAAATTCCCAACCAAAATATTAAGAGGCTTTCAAAGGAGTTTGATAGGGAAAATAGTAAACATGCATGGAAATAAGCACTTCAAAACAAATCTAGAATTCCCTCAAAGGGAAATGGGCTTAGCAATGAAGAAATATAATTTCTTCCCAATGTGGGCCATGATAGGTCACCACAAAATTAAAGAGGAGAATTGAAATGTAAAAGGGATTCCCAAAAACATAATAATTAACCAATAATAGTTGGAACCTCTACAAAGGGCAACCTAGCATTGCCTAGCCATATCTTCTTGTCCTCTCTATGTTTTGACAAACTATAAACCAAATTTGTGTTGACATAACTAGTGACCAAGAAACTCTAGTTGGTTTAACTAGGATTTATGTTGTTATTACAATCCCTCTCCACTTTGTAACCTAAGTATTAACCTGGCATAGTTTTGTAAATGGTCTTTCAAAAGTCAAGAACTATTTCACGCATGTATCTTTATTACAATATATTTAGTTTGTCTAGATTACAAATGTAAACATAACTATAATTTAAATAAGTGACATCACAATTTAATTTTGAAGTCCTCAAGTTTAAAATACATATCATCACTTATATGTCCTACATATTAATTTTGAAGAATCAAATAATTCAATTTCTGAATAATTAGTTTGATTAACACTAATACCATATACATTTTATAGCTTGTTTATTTTATATAATATATCCCAACTCTAAAGACAACCTAAATGACTAAAACAACAATAGAAACCCAATGCAATGCATCTCTCATTGAATCAAGTTTCCATGAATGTAAATTCTTGAAATCAAATATCTTTTAATGGATGTTGTGGCAATTGATATGATTTTATAACACTGCCACTATATACATTTTATAGGTTTTTATTTTATATAATATATCCCAACTCCAAAGACAACCTAAATAACTAAAACAACAATAGAAACCCGATGGAATGCATCTCTCATTAAATCAAATTTCCATGAATGTAAATTCTTGAAATCAAAGATCTCACTATTCAATGGATGTTGTGGCAATTGATATGATTTTAAAATGGAGTAATATACCACCAATTAGGGTGAGACATTTAAATAATAATTGATTTAATTGAATTATAAATTTATTATACTATAACAATTAACAAGTTCATTGCTATTTTCAAGGTCCTGATAGTATCTTACTAGTGTGTTTCTTCATAACCTTTAGATACAATTGTTGTAAATCGAAACATTGAGGCAATAAAAGATTGATCCTCTCCTCTAAATATATAACACATTGAGGTAGGTGTTGTAAACCACCGAATATTAAGGCATTAGAAACATATAGACTGTGGCAAACTTAAGATAAATATTAAAAATCAATGTTAATGATGTTGGCATCAAGGTTAGTTTTTGCTTTTGTATACCAGAAAATACCAATTAGAAACATGTACACTTGTAGAGAAGAAAACACCCCTTAAAAAAAAAAAAGGATTTAGGGTGAAGATTAATAAAAGAATTTAATCTGATTTTTGAATATATATAATTGAGTTGAGTAAGCAATACTCAAATATATAGCAAACCAATAGAAAGGTTAGGAAGTGCTTAGCTCCTTGATGACAAGGGGAGATGGCGTGATTGACTTAGACTATAGATGCACTTTGGTACCTTCCCCTAACTATAAATTTCAAACCTGAAGTTACCATTTCCAAAGCAGATCATATTAAGTTTGAATGTAATCGTGCCCATGATTCTATCTGATATGATGCAATCTTGTGTATATTGGCCAACTGCTCCCAAACCTTTCCACGTTTGAAAGATAGTTGAACTGTGGCTAATGCCTTGTTAAAATACACCTTTAGGAGCTTGCTTTGCTAGGATTGAAGTGTGATACATTTGCAAAAATTGTTAACACCTTAAGGTGCTTGCTTTGCCAGAATTGAAGTGTGATACATTTGCAGAAATTGTTATTGCTAACGCAGATTGCTCTCATTTGCATACTCGTGATGCTCTTAGATTGCTCAAGGATGCTTGCAATGGATGCTGTCATATGGGTTTACAGATGCATAGGGCTTGCCTCTAAATATGCAATCCCAGGTGTCAATTCAAAAGATTTTGCCAGCAAGTTAATGAGCAATGGCCCAATTTTGGAGGATAATCAGCTCAATGAAGTGAAAAAAGAATATGAATTAGGTGGACAAAATCATGTGGGAAAACAGGTAAAAGGCTACAAATGATTTTGCAGGCAAGCCAACAAGCAACAGTCCAATTTTGGATGATAGCCAGCTCAAAGAAAGTGAAATAAGAATATGAATTAGGTAGATGAAATTGTACCTACAACATAGAAAATCATATCCACACTTCCAGCCAAGGTGGAAAAATAGATAAAAGGCTAAGGAAAAGGTCAGATACAATTAGCTTATGTGCTAAAATCCATTGAATTAAATAATAGAATGGCACACTTGAGGAAAAGGCTAAACTGTGTATAAAACAGCTAAGGAGAAGTGCTAAGTATGCACTTTTCTCCTATACAAAACTATGGTAACCTAGGAGAAGGCCTCCAATTGGATAGAAAATAGATCAATGTTTGATGATGACTGCATGAACCATAGTGGAAAACCATCACAAGTGCATGAACTCAAATAGAAACTTCAAACAGGCTAGAATAACATTTGCATGGAACCGAAATACACATGCAAAATACATTTAAGAAACAAAAACATGAAGAGCCAAGTAGTCATTCTTGAAATGGTATAAAACAAAGCATAGTTGTAATTGAAGACTTTTTCTTTATATTGGGCCATTGTGAATGAAGCTCATTTAAGCACCATTGACTTGATATACTACATAAAATCCTATTCACTTTACAATGTGAGAAGGATCCAGAGAGTATCTAATTTGATTGTCACTAAAAAGAATTAACAGTTGTTAAAAATGTCATGTAAGATTCAACCATAAGTTTCAGAAACAAATAAGTTCCAAAAACAATGTGCAATTCAAAACCATCTTAAGACAGACAATAAAGTTGGAGATATTTGAAACTTTTTCTATTCAGCCAAGCCATCAAATGTAAAGGTCATAAAACTCAAAAAAAAATAAGACTCGGCGTGAAGCTTTTACTGTAGGGTGGCTAGGAAATGTTTGAGGAAGCTTCTAGGAGATCAAGATAGATGAAACTATAAACCTAAGTATGCACTAATACATATCAGCAACATTTCTCTTTATCACAATGATTGTTAAAAATTGTTATGTCCGTAAAGAATACACATTTATTTAATAGAAAACAAAATATAAAATAGAAATGAAGCTATGAAAAAATATTCCCCAGATTTCAACTGATCTCAATGGTAAAGGAGATATTTTTTTGCAGGGGAGAGCAGACATTGACAACACGCAGGGTATTGAGTAAGGAATCTTTTTGTGTGAACAAATAGATCTTTCTACCTCCTGTGAAAAGTTCTTTGTATCCCTCTCAAGTTTTGACCTAAACTTTAAAGAGTACACAATGATTGGTAAGACTGACACATTTGCAGTCCAAGAAGTGAAACAAGAATTCATCATCTGTCTAAAATGTGAGAATCACAAATCTCTACTGACATTATGCTTTGGGAGATGACTCAGAAGTAGCTTTGTAGCAATGATTAACCGAATTTATTCAGTCATAGCCTTAGTCCCCAGACAACTTTCATCACAAGTAGGAAAAGGCTAAGAACTTATATTTAGCTACAAAACTCTATCTAGGATCCACTTAGTCAGGAAACTCTTGGTTTAGAGAGATACAACAAAGTTGGTGTAATTATTTGAAGTATGGCTCAGTATATTCCTAGCACAAGAGTCCAAATTTATACCAACTCCATATGTTTACCAGATTTTTTTGTTCAAGTTCAATACACTTGACATTAAATGTAAGCAGAGTGTGCGGTCTGACATTAAAATTATTGTTTGGAATCAAATGTAAGATTCACTTTCCATGGAGGATGAAAACTCCAAAGATTGCTCCAGTTGACATATCCCATTCTGCACTTTTGGAATCTCAAACCATCTTCTAATCTGCCTTGACCTTTACCATTGGATGCAAAATTACCTTCCCCATTGTCCTTTGTGACTAATCCATTGAATCGACTGAAATTTACAAGGCTTAACTGGTGAATTCTTACATCATCAAGTACAAAAGGGGACTTTATAAAAGGATATACTTTCACGCTATTCCAGATATTCAATGTATGACCAAACCATACAGCTTATGTCATTAAATACAAAAGTCGATCTTATCAGGCAAATTAATATTCATACATTTCCATAAGCTCAAATCTGTGACCCAACTATGTAGATAAACTCATTCTTTAACAAGATGCAGAGGGCATTAAATTAGACATGAGATTGTGAACAGAAGCCTATAATAACTTCACATCAATGATAACTCTACTAAATGCATCAATCTGCAATTAGGTATTAAACTCTGATGAATGAAAAGAATCCATCTAATATCATCATAGAACGTTTATTCCCTTGTGGAGTGAATCACTTTAGGGAAATCGACCACTTTTTCTTTACTAAAAACTATTGAAAATAAATCACAGTAAACTCGGTGTATATAGCCTACTTGTGTGAAAGTAAATCTAAGTGATATATATTGTTCTGTTGAAGGTTTATTCAGTTCATGTTGATCATAATTCCAAAATTCAAAAAATACAAAGAACAGCCCAGAGTTTGGTGACATCATGCAACACCTTATAGACCAAAACAAGATAAAACCTCAGATGGTAACTAAAACTAATACAAACAACGAACAGCCTTAACCAACCAAATAATATATAGACACAGGAAGTAACCAAAATTACTGGTGAACAGGCAAAATAGAGATGATACCTTCCACTCAGCATGAAAACAAATATCCCCACAGCAATACCAAATTCAAACTCATGCACACTCAAACGTATAATTAATATGAAGACAGGGTTTTGTTAGCTGCTCTGGTTGCCATGAGTCAAAATTCCTCGCTGATCTGAGTCATGAGGTTATTTGCCATCTCAAAAGTGCCTTTCCCATGAATGAGATTCAAAGAAAAGATCCAGGCTGCCCCTATAGGTATAGATGTTACCACCTCTTCCCGCAGCAGAATGTGAGATCAAATTAATTTTTGCCAACATCTTTCTGATTTTACTAAATTTTTCACCATTGAAGGATATCCAAAGCCCCTAAGCCCCTGCTTTTCTGCCCAATTCACAAAATCCCCCTCCCTCATAAATAAAACGTGATTCCCCCTCTATTCTCAATAAAATGCAATTCCCCTGCTTTTACTAATTTGGTCTTAATAACATCAAATTATCCATTGTCTGACCTCTCCAGTGATGCAATCTTGCAGCCACTCCTCAATTTTTGCGATCTTCCTGCATCTGTGACTCTTGAACAGACTGATATTTCCTTAGCCAGACATTTTCAGCGGACTCTTCCTCCTCAACATCCGGGCAACTTGGCCATACTGATGTCAATTCCAAGTATGCTGTCCAAATGGCTAATATGGCATACGGCAAATTCACCGCCAGCAATTCACTGACGGAAAATTCACCACCAACAATTCACCACGGGTAAATTCACCACCAACAATTCACCACACGAAAAATTAATTGCATGAATTTTTGGCAGTTAATTTTCCATGGTGGTGAATTACTGGTGGTGGTGAATTGTTGACGGTGAATTTTCCATGGGTGAATTGCTGGTGGTGAATTTTCCTAGAGCCGGCTAATATCTATCATAAACTAGATTTATGAGCACAAGAGTAAACCAATCTCGAATAGACCCTCTGGGACAACAGTCATCCTCTTAAAAAGCCTATACAGAATGTTAACAAAGAGAAGGATCCTCCTGCCTCTTCAAAATGCCCCTCAGAGTGGTTGGCAATGAGCATGTTTTTTGAAAACCGGCCTTCAAACAAATGTGCCTGCCTATCATCATTTCAGGCATGCCCTCCAGCACTGTCAACATGGACATCTGCGTGCCACCACAGCAAACATCCAAAAATTCCGGAAACTTTGGCAGCTCCTTCTGAGAAGGGCTCTGCTAATGTACTTGGAGCATAAGTATATGGGGTTAGGGATGGGTATTTCATTTTCAACACCGTACATGAGCACATGAATAAAGATGCACCTATCTAAACTTCTAATATAGTCACCGCAAGATACGATGTGGGTATGACTATGAGCATGAGGCAGATACCTCATCGTTGAACCTGTGTTCGGGTAACTGGATGATAGGGAACTAATGGCATCATTTAAATTTAGAGTTCTGGCCTTTGTTAAGCAGAGCTTTAGAATTTACAAATACCTCACCATGCATATTTTATTCACGGGGCAGGCCCCAGTGGAACGTGCATCTAATTATCAAAACTTAAAAAAACAAATATACATTTTACCCTGATCAAAACAAATGTGCTCCAGGGTAAGAGAGCTAAAAATGATCGGCAAAAGCTATCCAAATCAATTAGGTTCCAATCATTGACACAACACTGCATAAAATTGGATGCCTGATTACAATTCGATGACACCTCAGAGAGAATAACATTTTTGCCAAAGACCCCAAATTATTATTACCCATTCAACTGAATTTCCGTAAAGACACCAAAAATCTTTATTTCACATATTGGAAATTCAAAATTAACAGAATTTTCAAAGAGACTCTGAATAATATTCTTCATTTACCACTGAACCAGAAACCATTTCAACACCTCCAACATCCTCACGCTATGCATATCCGCCGAGCATAATACATGCATTCTATTCCCAGAAAAACGATTAAAACAAAAAACAAAAAAAATCTATTACGATAAAATTTCAAAATACCTGTGTCTCTGCTGCATCTGCAACGAGAGGCAATCTAGCAACCTGACCCATAAGGCAAGAGGTCGAACCGTAAACAAAACAAGTTAGCAGGAAAAGGAAAACAGTATTATCAAAACTCGTCAACAAGCTGAGACCAATCCCGTTCTGAGGCCCAAAAGCATGATCCACAATATCAGCGACAGTGAGCAGAACGTCCAAAGCAACTGCTTGCATGACATTAAACCTAACATAACGCCTTATGTTAGGGTTTGGCACAACATAAAAATAGAGTATAATAAGCAAGAGAATGCTTGCATAGGGGTAGCTTTTGTACACCCTAATGGCTGGGGAAAGGGGTTGGAGAAGAAGCTGTGCAGAAGGGAAATCTCTCAAGAAAAAACGGCCGTATTGTACTCCGTCGAAGAAAGGCAGAAAGTAGCCAACTGCTGCGAGTAGTCGATCTGGGATGGCTATTGAATTCTTGTTGTTTTTATTTGCACAAATAATTTTTCGAGGTTTTTCCTGTAACAACGAATCGAACCTGCGACGTGGTGAATATCGGATGTTCAATTTTACGTTGAGGAATTTGGTAGGAGAAATGAACGTGGATTGAAAGGAGGCTCTGATTTTTAGGGCGTGGAGATGATTTGGGAAATAAGGAACAGTGAATGCAAGTGATGCCGCCATTGCCTTCGCCTGTTATCCTCAACTCAATCCATGAATGCGAAGAAACAACATTTTAGATTTGGGTGCTGGATAATTGTGGTTTTGCAACCTACGTAGGGAGTTATCGAACTGAAATCTTTATATAGAGAAATAAAGGCACTATATTTCTTTTTAGTTCAAAATAATAATTTCACTTGTTTTTTAATTTGGAAAAAAAAAATGTAAGTTTTATTAATGGACTAAATGTTAATTAGTTCTTTTCATAATTCTAACTCTAATTCTAACCTTAATTCTAATGCTAACAATAAATTTTAAATCATTATCCTAAAATATGAATTAATAATGAGAATAAGATTTAAAATAAAGATATTAGGTAAATAAATTTTTGGAACATTACATCTATTAATATTTTATTTTTAATTTATTTTAATTTTTACTTTATTCTTAATTATAATCATAATTCTAATTATAATTTTTTTAGGGTTATAATAATTAATAATAATAGGATTAGAATTATAATTTAATTATTAATTATAATAATTTTAGTTATTTTAATTTAATTTTTATTTTAATTGTTAAATTAAATGGAAGATTTTATATGTTAATTTATGTGCTTTAATTGAAGTTTTATTTTATTATTATTTTAATAGTGTGAATCCAAATCTCTATAAAATAGTTAATTGATTTTTGTGAGATTTTCTTTAATAAAAAATAAACATTGTTTTCTCATAACACCCCAAACTTCTTAGCCAATTATGTTCAAAAATAATATTTTTTACAATTTTTAAAGTTAAGTATTTAACTTGTTCACTTTTAAAAAATTAAATTATATTTGAAGAGCATAAAGTTCTAGTTTTTAATTGGTTTAAAACCAACTTATTAATAAATAATTAACAAAATGAGTTGAAGAACTTATTACAATATGATTACAATAGTACTATGCCTGAGGGAAAGTTCTAATAATGTTAATCTTAGTTAAGTTCTAATAATGTTAATCTTAGTTAATCCAATAAGATGCATAAACATAAACATCAATTAACTTAGACTATCTATTGTGTGTATGATAATTGAAATATAAAATATTAAAGGGTGGGGAAATTAAATGTAATATATATGTGTATTTAGTTATGTGTTTGATGAAGGAGAATAATTCTAATTTGGTATTGAATTTGATCTATATCATAAGATTAGAAGTGGATCCCCTCTATTATTATTTCACTATAAATTTTGTTAAAAAATTGTGTCTTTGTTTGAGTTAAGTCTATAGTTCTGAAACAATTAAATGGTCATGGATCTAATCTTGCAAGTTATGCACTTTTTGATGTAGAGCATCTGCAACTTCAAGGGTTCTAAAAACCCAAAACACTAACTTGAGAAGATCAACTAAATCATCAACAAAATCTCCTTCATTTACACTTGTTTCCAAGAGGTGAACAAAGCACCAAAACACCCAATTAGGTTTTCCAAACTCACAACAAACCCTTGTACACCTTAAACATCATTATTTTGACTAAATCAAAGCAAAAACACTCTTAGAAAACTCCGAATCAATCAACTCATCCAACATTCACACCCATGACACCAAACCCTAGTGGTAGTCCATCATGTCAAAAATGGGTATAAATTCAACACCAAGTTGAATCTCCTAAGACAAAGAACATTTTTAGGAACCCTTTATTGCATATATTAACATACTTCAAAGGCAAGTATACTTGTTTTGAAAGGTGTATAAGAAATAATAGACTGTCTGCAGCAAGTAGGCTCAATTAGGCCTTTTTATCAAAGCAAGTGCTAGCTAATCAACTCCACAACACCAAATAACTGAAAATAGACCTTTAATAGGTGATAAAACTTCAAAATAATCAACTCTTGGAGTTTGAAAGACTCATAAATGCTACAAAATACAAACTCTCAATCTAGGTCAGTTATGTCTTAATTTGACAGGGGTTTATTGGTTTAATGCATTCCAAACCTCAAAATACCTTGCCACAGCTTCCAACATGCTTAAATAAGTTTGCACAAACTCTGGAAACCATTCTCCAACCTTTACCACTGTTATTTCACCAAACACTAGTTTGTAGGCATCAACTAATGCATAGAATCATTGAAATTTCCTTGGAGCAACAACAAAATTATGTATTATTGCCTTCCCCTACACCTGCCAATACAAACAACATTAAAAATATCCTATATTAATCCACTCCACTAATTTCCTAAGCCAACATCGGTGGAATGGTTGCTAAATACAACCTAGACTCTCAAAACCCTTGATTTAAGGGTTTTCAGGCAATACTCTATAAAATTTCTCTCAAAACCACTAAACTTGATGAAAGATCTTCAAACTTTCTCCAAGTGAAAACTAACACACTACACTATGAAACCAAACTGATATTATAGCCTAAGCTTGTTGAACAGATCGTACAAACTAGTAAACAACAGAGGAAAATGTTGCAAATATTGAACAGGGTACTTTTATTTATTAATTTGTTTCAAGAATACAATCTACAATGCTTTGTTCGCCCTTAAAAATGCTTTATAAATATGTTTCCATCAGTTATGAAAAATTCCCCTTTGTCTTCAATGATCAAACCTTCCACTTTCCCACATGACTCTTCAACTTCTTCTTGCAATTTTGCATTTTTTTGCATTTTTTGCAACAAAAGACAACTTTTTGCAACTTTGACCCCCCTAGAAACCTAAAGATGACTTAAATACATTTAAATGGGTCCACACCACCTTTTTACATGATTTTCATGATGAAACTTCAAATTTTACATAATTGCCTATTTTAGGCATAAAATGCATAAGGTGCTCCTGCACCAAACAAGCGGCCCAAAAAGTTTCCAAGTCCCTTTGGAAATGTATTGCATCAACCTTGATTCTTCACACCTGCATACCTTTGTCTTGGACTACTTCTTTCCTTTTTCTTGAAACTTTCTCTTGCCTTTGTCTTGATTCCAACTTTTGCCTTCAATTCTGTCTTCACTTGTTTTTGTCAAACACCTTCAATCACTTCATATTTGTTTCTCATCCTTATCATCAGATTCTCTACCTAATAACCTTTGTATTATCTTATTTCAAACCACTGTTATAACATCATTCAACTTCCCTCTAACCTTTTTCCCATCAAAGGACACAGGACTGTCCTTTCACCACTACAACAAATCCCTATGATTTGCTCCATCTTTTGCTCCATTTTTTGCTTCCACCCACTATTTTAATGTATTTTTTGCCAATTTTATGAAAATGTCGACGCTATTTATCGGGATGGTTCTATTTTTGGTGTTTATTTGTGTCAATCAGGATAAGTCGACGCTAATTTAGGCGTTAATGTGTGCCAAAATTAGTGTCGATATTGGCTTCGAGTGTGGCATCGCCGTTAGTGTCACCTTTGGCTCTGAGTTTAGCTTTGATTTTAGCGCCACTTTTAGCTCCAATTTTAGCTTTGAGTTTAGCTTTGGGTTTAGCACTAGTCTAGACACCCCTATGTCAAAGAGACTTATTTATGTCTCATCGATGATGTAAAATAGTAAAATGTCAACAAAATATGAGCATATCGAGGAGAGAATCACTTACGTCACATTGACAAGGTATATCTACAAGTGCTCGGCGAAACACAACTCTTAGATATAATGAAGTAATGTCGATGAGACATTGAGATATCGATAAGACAAATAAGATTGTCTCATCGACACTCTTCAAGTAATGATCAAAAGCATACACATCGTTATACCGTTGGGAAGGTGAGCAACATATGCAATAGAGCAATATACACCGCAACCCCACAACAAGAAGCCTTGAGCAAGGTGGTAGTAAATAGTTGAAGGGAAGGGATAAACACCACCATACTATAGTGAGTCATGAGTCTCCCCAACATGGTAGAGTTACACTGATATATACGTAAATACCATGAAGGAAAATATCGATGAGACAGTGGCATATCGACAAGAGATATTAACTTGTCTCATTGACACCGGAAACCAACATCAGAGGAACATAATATCTAATGTCGATGAGACATTGAGATATCGGTAAGACAAATAAGATTGTCTCATCGACACTCTTCAAGTAATGATCAAAATCATACACCGCTATACCATTATACCATTGGGAAGGTGAGAAACATATGCGGTAGAGCGGTATACACCGTAACCCCGCAGCAAGAAGCCTTGAGCAAGGAGGTAGTGTGGTAAACAATAGAAGGA
>VDFB02315806.1:0-47413 GCA_007258455.2 Sequoia sempervirens | reverse complement strand
GTTCATTCATTACACTTCAGTATATCATTCTTTGGCGCGAATTCTTTACACATTCTTGGTGCGAATTATATACAAGGCAGATCGAGTTCAAGAGAAGATCAATATCATTGTTCTTGAGATTATCTTCATCATACTGTCTCTTATATTGTATCAGTTTGATGCGCATGACTGGCCTCTATTGTAAAGGAGATTCATTTATTGTTCAATAAATAAGAGATATATTGTTGCTGGGTTTTTCTCCCTCAAGAGGAGGGTTTTCCCAGGGTATCTGCTGTGTTATTGTGTCTGATTTTGAATTAATTTTCTGTGCACTTATCTGATCACTAAATTTAACAAATGCAAGTGGATATTTTGAACCAAGTATGCAATAGGTGGAACAATTGACAAATACAAAGCATGATTTGTTGCAAATGGATTTTCACAAGTACAAGGCATAAATTGCATTGAGTCCTTTATACTTGTCGCCAAAATGAATTCCATCCTCCTCACTCTAGCCATAGTAGTTGCTCATTGCTGGTCAATATATCTAATTGATGTGAAGTGTGCCTTTCTTCACATTGATCTACAGGAGGAAATATGTATGGTACAACCACAGGGGTTCATTGCTAATTCTTCCTTTGGTTTGTTGACTTGGAAAATCCCTCTATGACCTCAAACAAGCTCCTCAGGTTTTATATGCCAAAGTGTATTCATTCCTTCTTTTTGTTAGCTTCACCTGATCTCACTAAGTCGAACTGTCTACATAATGTGGCAAGATGATGAGCTTCTCTTTTTGGTGTTGTATGTTGATGACTTGATCCTCACAAGGAGTTCTTCATCCCTTATTGGCTTCATACATTCTATTTTGTAGGACACTTTCTTTATGAGGGATTTGGGATTGTTACATTACTTCCTTGGGATTGAGATTACTCAAAATAATTCCAAGATAAGTATTGCTCAACCCAAGTATGCTCTAGATCCTCTCTCACGATTTTAGATGGCTGCTTGTAAGCTTGCACATACTCCCTTTTTGTTAAAGTTAAGTTTGGAGGCTCATTATTGGACTCCTCTTGTTGATGCTACCTTATATTGACAATTTGTGGGGAGTCTCATATACGCCACACATACTTGTCCTGGCATTTCCTACGTTGTTGGTGTGGAGCAATTTTTTTACCTTCAAGCATTTTTGGTTTCCGACCCCCCTTCTCCACTTCGAGATGGCTTCACGACTGAAAGACAAAGACTACTCTCACATAAAGGCGTGCAATGCGCCATGTGGTGGCTGCGTGGCTATATATATATATCACTTTCCTTTCGGGCCCGAATCGGGACATGTGCTTGCTCGGAGGGAATTCCTTTGAAGTTGTTCTCACAAAATCTGAAATCGCTTGTCCACTTGCCACGTCATCCATTTCGTCGGGCAATCTGTATCTTCCACGGAGGGATCTTTTTGGGCAGAGTTTGTTGGAGAGCGCGGCGGAGATCTTACTTTAGGGGTGGAACCTTTGAGTTAGTGTCATCATTCTTCATAGTTGATCGATCAGATTTTTCTAGGGTGTGCTAAGATCCGATTATCTTCTGACAGTATATCTTCGCGGAGCTTCTGTAATATCTAGTCATTAAGGAGGTAGCTTAGGACTTTATGAGCGAAGATCGCTGCGATCTAATCAGGCTCTAAATTAGATTGCAGTCAATCAATTGTGGACATCTAGCGTTGGTTCATCTCTACTGGTTATGGCGGTGGCTCTCCCTCCTGGCTATTTAAAGGGGTTTGCAGTAGAAAATAAAAAATCTTGGATAATCTTCTAAAAGGAACCATCCTCTAAATCTTTCGAAAGAGAATAGTTTTGAGGGTTTTAATTTCTTAGGGATAGGAGGATTTTATAGAGCACTATTCACGCTCTTTGGCATGTTATATTTGTTAAGACTATTAATCGGATTGGCATCCGACCTTTGTTTTTCAATTAATTTATTGCAAGAATTAGATGTGTTAAGAAGAAATCTCTGAAATTGTGCATTTTTTGGCCTTTATCACAAATTTCTTTCTCACTTATCATTTATGCTGAGAGCACTGTGTTAAAGCCTTACGTAGATAGTTTGAATGATCGTTTCACATGTTATTAGCTTTTATGGTTGATGCTATCTTTCGGAAACTGAATCGTGTTCAATATATTCTTTCATTTTCTGTAAAAGGATATGCTGTTGTTCATGTTATGCTGTAAGAGGGAGGGTTTTGTAGAGATCCAAATATCCCTGTTGGTTTTTGGGGTTTCTTCTTACTGTGGGACCTTAATAGATGGTTCTCGCGGGGAGATTTGAAACACTGCACTGTGCTTTCTCTAGCCTTTGCTGCTCATTCTCTTCCCAACAGTGAAGGGTCTTTGGCATTTTGTGTCCATTTCATTAGTTATAAGAAATTGATAAGCTTTTGGATTGTTGTAAAAGTCTTGGTGCATCGCCATTCTGGATGTTTTTCCTTGCATTTTCACTTCCCCTTTTCCCACACAAAAAAGACCCGACTTTCTTTAAAAATCCCGAAGGCCATTCAGTGAGGCGCAATTTGGTCCCCCACTTGCTGAATTTCCCATAAGGCTGTTCGTAGAGGCGCAAGCTTTAATGATCAACAGTTCTTTTTTTGGCACGCCCAATGGGACCTGAAGTTTTTCAAACGTTTGATTGGAAGTCAGTAATATTTCATTAAATCAGACCAAGAGGAGAAGTTGGCAATCTCATCCCCAGAGTTCAAACAAGAGCACCTTCCAGAGGCCATTTCCAGTACTCCCAGTTACTTGCTTCGACACCCAGGAGAAGACTTACAAGTTCTGTATCACCTATAAGGAGCAATAGGGTAAGAAGTGTTAGCCCACAATCTAGAGCCTTATCCACTCCACCTGGAGGTTTAACCTTCCAAATCAGAATATCCGTCTACCCTATTCATAGGAATTTGTTTACAATGGCTCACATAGGTGCTCCTGCTCCTAGAAACTTTGTAACTTGGGATAGTGGTAGCCTGCTACAACCACCTATGCCCCATGATGTATGGCTCGCCATACCTGTCAATGCTCTCAAGGCAATCCCAAAGTTTTTCGGGGAGGATTTTAAGACCCCTTCCGAGCATCTCCAAGATATAGCGGAGGTATGCAGAGTACATAACATCGCGGAAGAGAATGTAGCCCTTAGGATACTGGTTGCATCTTTCAAAGGAAAGGCCCAGGATTGGTATAGGTCCTTGGCTTTTGGTTCCATCTGCTCTTAGGATCAACTTGGAGAGAAGTTGTTTGAGCGCTTCTTGGAGAAAGGAGATCGCTCCTCTTTGCTACAACAATTAATTACTATCAAAAGGGCCTCGCAAGAGGCCATGAGCGACTTCAACAATAGGTTCCACAAAACTTGGCAGAGGATTCCTATGACAGCCAGACCTTCGACAGCCATGGCGTTCATGTTGTATCTAAAGGATTTCAATTCAGACATCGCAATCATGGTACAGTCTATGGGAGGAGATACCTTGCCTGATGCATATGATTTGGCTGTGTGCACAAAAAATAGTATGATTGACATCGGGAAGCTTCCATCACGTCCACTGATGCCCATGTTTGCGGAAATCTTTGGTGGACCCCGGGAAGAAGTGGCTCCTAGCGCCTCTGCTCCACAAACAAGCATGTTGGCTGCACCATCATCCATGTATGTATACCTGGGTGCACAACCAAGCACGTTGGGCTCTTCATTAGCAGCAGATGTCAATGATATGAAGAACCCCATGTGGTCCTTTGCGAATAAGCTAGTCCTCATCTGACGACAGCAAGCAACACCTCCGAAACCTTCCACGCAGACCTATCAAGGAGGAAGGCCATCTTATCAACAAAACACATATCAAGGAGCTCTGAAAGGAGGAAATCAACAACCAGCGCCTACAAATCAGATAGTCCCAGTCACCATGCCACTTCAGATTGTTAGGAACAATCGGAGCAAGGATTTGGTCCCAGGTTAGAACAACCTGGCGAAAGATGAGAACGCGTGATGCTTCCCATGTAATGATAGCAATATGCTCCGTAATTGTCCAATGGGAAATCCTCAACAAAGGATAGTGGTGCAGAGAAGCCAAGGCGTGTTTCTGAACACAAAAGAATATCAGTCTCCTAGAATGGAGAATGCCCGTTTCAAAATGCAAACACAAGGGATGTCTTTAGAGCAAGAGCTAGATATCTCACCAGACCAAGCACTTTTTTCTTGGACAGAGGAAGAAGATGCAGTATTTGCAAATGATGTTCCTGCGACTAGTGCCCCGCAAGTACAGTCAGACTACAACACAAGGTCCAAAAGAAGGCCCACTAGATAAAACGTGCAACGAGCTTCGCAATGACCACAACCACAACAACCGCAACCAAAAGTGGAGCAGGTCTCGTAGGTCTAACCCACTCAACAGTCGCAAGGTCCGCCATTGCCAGAGAAAGAGGTTGACAAAGCACTAAGCCCCTCCACATTGGATCGACCTCTTTTGAAGACAAAAGAAATATCATTGTTCAAACTTAAGGTCTCACTAGTCAGAACGCTTAATGTGGTAGAGCAACTAAAGAAGGCGCCTACTAATGTGTCTATATGGGACATTATATCAATTCTAGAACATAAGACATTGCTCTAGGAGGCATTGAAGAAAGAGGAACGAATGTTGCAGACAGATGCAATCCCACCGCACATTCGAGATAGAGAAAAGGAGCTCACGTTGGACCCCCAACCTTCGGGAGCCATGACATACGTAAATGTCACGGACAATGCGAATGTAAAAGAGGTAAGCAAACCGAAGCCTACCCCTTTCTTTTTAATACTTATTGTGGGGGATAAAATTTTACACAACAACATGATTGATTCGGGAGCTAGTACCATGGTCATGCCTAAGCAAGTGGCCAATGCCCTGAAACTTAAGTACGAGCCTCTTGAGAAAGGGATCATGCAGTTAGACGGGAAGAAAGTACCAACTGTTGGTCGCATCAAGGATCTGTCTTTGACCCTTTTCTCATGTCCGAGCTAAACTGTCACACAAGAAGTAGTCGTGATAGACATCCCCCCAATTTTTGGGATGTCTTTCAAGGGACTTCACAACAAAGCTTGGCGGGTATCTAGTGCTTGATTGGTCTCATTTGATATTGTAGATAAAGCACGGGGCAAAGATGAAGATCCTGTCTGAATCCTTGCACCCTGAATATATAGCAGACAACGCAGTTCTGTGCTTTGAAGCAGCGCATACCTCCTCAAAAAAGGAGACGTATTGCATAGAAATGTTAGAAGACGAAGAAGACACAAGTGATCAGATCCTTGAAGAAGAGGTCTTGCTCAATCAGTTTATTGATTTTGACCCATTCGGGAACTTCCATGCTATCGGATTGGGCACTTATGCGATTTTTGATGATGACCAAATTTTCCCGAAATTGGTAAAGGAGCAGGAGGTACCTGGCGGACTCGGCGATGACAGCCTATGGACATTACATTTTGATGGTTTCAAATGCAAAATCGGGTCTAGAGCAGGCATTCGACTGGTATCTCCAATTGGATTAGAGACCCTCAAAGCTTTCCACTTCCAGTTCTCGTGCTCAAATAATAATGAAGAGTATGAGGCTTTGGTCCATGGTTTGATTCTGGTAGAACAGATGGGCGTGAAGAGAGTACAAGTGTTCGGAGATTCGGAGTTGGTCGTAAGCCAAGTCAGCAGACAAGCAGCCACGAAAAATGTAAGAATGAGGTCTTACAGACATAGAATATGGGATCTGACCAAGAGCTTTGAAGCTTTTAATAGATAGGTTATCCCACGATCCCAGAATGTCGTTGCAGATCGGATGGCTTCGATTGGCTCACTGTTTGAGCCAACGCTCGAATCAGCAACAAACCAGAATGCAGTGCAGACCATCGTCCGACTGTCAATTCTCAACAATGATTAGAATTGCAGGTTTTTGAGGACGACGTTCAAATTGCTGCTTTTCTATAAAAGTCAGCGAAAGCTTCCGATCATTCACAGTCCAAAGCTAGAGGGACTGCTAAAGGACAAGTGATCCTATTAAAAAGGAATAAGCTCCCGTGAAACTTGATTTCTCTCAAAAATCTCTTCGATTGTGAAGATGCAAGAAATGGCAAACAAAGATTCATCGTCTACGAAGGAGACTATGAAGATCTCAATGTCAAGAATGGTAGAAAGCTAAAAGTTAGAAGAGACGTCTCGTAGAAGGACAAGAGAGATTGAAAGGGTAGCTTGGTTGGACCTACGACGATCTTAAAGGATACGATTCGGGCATCATTCGACATACCATTGACCTAGCCGATGACTCGAAGCCCATTCGACAGAAACAAAGGCCGGTGAATCTGAAGGTCGAGGCACTGATGGCACAAGAGCTTACCAAATTAATTGAATCGAGAATCATATATCCGATCAAACATTCCACCTGGGTATCCAACCTTGTACCAGTGTGGAAGAAGAATGGCGATATTCGGCTCTGTGTGGATTTCAGGGACTTGAACAAGCCCTCGTTAAGAGATCACTACCCTTTGCCCTCAATGGAGCAGATCGTACAGATCGTGGCTGGATTGAAGATGTTCTCGCTGCTCGATGGTTTTTCGGGGTATAACCAGGTTTATGTGAAGGAGGACCAACACAAAACAACGTTCACCACCAAGTGGGGAACGTTCACATATGCAAAAATGCCTTTCAAACTTTCCAATGTGGGTGCCACTTTTCAAAGAGTGATGGATATCGCCTTCAAGGGATTAATCAGTTAGATCATCCTAATATACCTGGATGACTCGACTGTTTTTTCAAAATCCAAGTATGATCATTTTGATCATTTGGAAAAGGTCTTCCAAAAGTGTCAACAGTTCGGGATTTCCTTAAATCCTAAAAAATATGTCTTCGAAGTACCGCAAGGCAAGCTGCTTGGTTTTGTGGTATCAAAAGAAGGAATAGCCATAGACCCCGAAAGGGTTAAAGCCATAATGGAGCTACCATTGTCAGTCAACCAGAAGGGGCTACAATCCTTCTTGGGAAAGATTAATTTCGTCAGCCGGTTCATATTGGACTTCGTGGGCATCGTGAGATCTATCATGCTGATGTTGAAGAAGAATTTAGTGTTTAAATGGACTCCCAAAGGCAAGCTTGCTTTCAAGCAAATAAAGGTAGCCATCTCCGCAGCCCCGATGTTAGCTAACCTAGACTTCTCCAAGGATTTCCTGCTCTATGTCTATAGCGGCCAACACAGCATAGCTTCGGTGCTCACTCAAAAGGACAAAAAGGGAAGTGGAGAATATCCCATCACATTCCATTCCAGGACTCTCAAATGATATAAAACTAGGCACAATTTTGTTGAAAAGCAAGCTTTTGTTATCATTAAAAGCCTAAAGAAATTCCGACACCTGGTGTCGGCCAATAGAATCACCATCCTCGTCGCCCATCCCCGTGTTCGGGAATACATCACCGAAGGCGAGATCACCGAAAAGAGGGCCAATTGGATCACCAAGATCCTAGAATACGACGTAGACATTTGATCGACCAAGCTGGTTCGGGGAAGAGGTCTTTGCGAATACCTTGCGTAGGAATTAAGCTCCCAGGCGGAAGAAGAGATCGACCTCTATACGAATTAGTTCGAGTTCGACGAGTTGTGGGTGGCATATTGGATGCAATTTATGCAAAAGGGGCAGTACTCGAGCAACATCCCGCCTCACAAAAGACGCTACTACCAACCACAAGGCACCAGGTATGTACTAATTGAGGGGATTTTATTTAAAAGAAATTATTATGGTGTCCTTCGTTGCTTAGATAAGCGACGAGCATAAAGAGTTTTAAATGAATTCCATAGCTGTCCTAAGGGCGGACACTTCTCCGCCAAGACTACTGCTTTAAAGATAATGCAGGTAGGATATTATTGGCCTTCCATGTTCTTCGAGGCACATCACCTGGTGCAGAAGTGTACTCAGGTCCAATATTTCGTTGGCAAGTGGAAGAACTCCGCCATGCCATTGAGCCCGATTGTGACTGAAGAACCTTTTGCACAATGGGGTTTAGATTTTGTCGGGATGATCAATCCCATCTCCAGCGTAGGCCATAAGTGGATACTCACGACGACCGATTATTTCACAAGATGGACAGAGGCCGTTTCCATGAAGAATGCTACAAAAATAGAAATTGTTAATTTTCTTGAGGAGTTAGTGGCAAGGTTCGGTTCGTCTAAAACCATCACATCCGATAATGCGTGAGCCTTCATAGGTTCATGGATGTCAGACTTCGCTCTCAAGCATGGGGTCTACCTCAAGACTTAATCCAATTATTATCCACAAGGAAATGGGTTAGCAGAATCGACCAACAAAAATCTGATTAGGTTAATAAAGCGCATTGGTTTTGAACACCAGAAGGACTGGCACAAGCATTTGTGAGCTGCTTTATGGGTCGACAAAATTACACCTAAGCAAATCCTAAAAGCTTCCCCTTATGAATTAGTGTATGGAAAGGAGGTGGTTTTACCCATTTCCATAGAAATTTCGGCATTGCAATTGTTGAAAGCTTTAGAAGTTGAAGAGGACAGTGGAATGGAGGTGAGATTGGCAGAACTTTTGAGCCTTGAGGATAAAAGAGAAAACCCGTATGGCACCATGTTTGGGCGCCAGCAAATAGTCAAGTGATGGTTTGATAAAAGGTCCTCCAACCCAGACTTTTGGGAGGGAAGTCTTGTGCTAAGGTATGACGAACGCGTTGCAAAACTAGGGAAGCATGCTAAATTTGACTCACAATGGAGGGGCCCTTTTCGAATCCAAGCATGCAAGGAAAGAAACGCGTATGAGCTGGAGGATATGGATGGCAATGTTTTGGATATATCGGTAAATGGTATTCTTCTAAAATTATTCCATTAAAGTACACACAGGTTCATTTAAATTTTACAATTATGTACCATATGTAATTTTTTTGTAAAATACATTATTTTTGCGAATAAAGCCATGAGAGTAAACACATGAATAACAAAAAAATTATATTTTTCATATTCATAGAAAATATTTACGATATAATACACATATCGAGCTTGAGGCTTCGAGAGAAGTTGGAAACCTTCTCGTTCAAACCCAAAAAGAAATACATTTCAAAAAGCAAAAAGGAGGCGACACAAAAAGGCATTGGAAATTAAAGCCTCCATCCGTCACAAACAGTCAAAATGTTGCTTCTTCGGGTTTTTCTTCAAAGGGCAGTAAGGGGTTAACAACACACAACATAGCACATGCAGGCATGGCACGACATGGACCTCAATCCTCGGCACCCCGACTATACAACAGGAACTCGAAATGTTTCTTCCAATTGAGCCTAGGAATGTGCTCCACATTATACTCCCTTAGAAGGAAGAAGGTTGTGGGTTGAGACATTGCGTGATGCCTCTCTAAGTCCATATTGTGGAAGTCCGAGAGAAAGGGCAGCTAGGGCACCGCTTCCCCAAAGTCGACGTGCCCGCGGATATTCATGCGGTCGGAATGTCGGCACCAAGGATAGCTACTTGCATGATCTTGCCGAGCACATCTAAGTATGCCGAATTGAACATAGCATGGCACAGTTCAATAATCTAGGGCTTGGAGATGTCTAAATCCAACAGGGAAGCCACGAACCGGGAAATGACATTGGAGTTGCATCGTGGCTGGTTCTCATCCTTCACATAATCCTTCCCAAGCACCCACTTGATCGCCACGATGATAAGGCAGTCATTCTGCCCTATCAGGCGTTTTATTCTCTTACTACTGACTTCGCCCACAAAGGAGTTTTGTAGCTTTCGGCTCAAGAGTTGAATTGGGATACTTAGGCTAGACATGATAGTAGCGAGCAAGCTAAAGGCTAGCAGAACAAAAAACATACCGGGAGAAGCTTACTAACTCAAATGCTAATTTAGTGAGTTTTCCGCTAAGTTGATATTGCTATTTATAGAAAAAGTGCGTCGGAGAGCTCGATAAATGGAAAATCTATCTCCCGTCAGACAGTAATGGAAAAGTTATCAAGGCGTCAGGATGCGAGGGATAAATTGTATGGAGGATCTAAAACCAAACCTTGAGAATTAATTCGGGCATTGGGAGTAAATGCTCGTGTGTACCGATTGTTGCCATGTGTCCATTGCTGTCACCAACGCTAGCCTACTTGCTCATGCAAAAAGACATTTCTTAAAGCGCTAAACTTTGCCAAATTAAATGTAAATGTCTTTTCGATGTACCTTTCAATTGCTTAAAGCACACTTTCCATTGCTAAAGGCACGCTTCCCATCGCATAAGGCTTATTTGTGAAAACGATGGTGGAGGGAATGTACTAATTACTTTCTTGCGACAAAGTTGGCATTCCCGAGGGATACGGATCCCACTCCACACGTATCGCCTCACTAGCATCACTTAGCGAGCTAGTAGTAACGACGTCTTATGGCATGTACGTCCTAAAATTAATGCACCCAAAAAGCAATTTTTTGCTTAGTATCAAAACTATCAAGCAACTATTGCTCTAAAGAAGTTTTCTGCAAATCTTTCTCAAACGCAACAATGGAAGAAGCATCATCTTCTGGTCAACAGGCTGGAGTCTCGTCTACCAGACCAGGCTACACCAACATCTTTGAAAAGGATTCATATGCTAGCACCCCAGCGCCGGAAGACTGGAGTTTTGCTCATACTAAAACCATACAGGCAGGCAACTCCATTAAGAAGGAAGTGGTTAAAGATTTTGTAGATAAATTTTTTGACCCAAAGTTGCATATAAACCCTAAAAACCTTAGGGAAGGAGCAATGCAGAGAATGATCATCCATGGGTCAATCCAGGGTTTTGTGTCACGACTCTGGTATTGCAGTTTGCCACAGCCTCCATACATCCATGCCCAGAGCTGGTGGATGCATGCACAAAAAGACTGGATAAAGAAACATGGGTTATTAGTGGCAACAGGTTGAGGGTTACAATCAACACAACAACCATCCGAGATATGTTGTGCATCCCTGTAAATTGGGATGAAGAAAGATTTGAACACAAAAGGATGGAAGATTTCTGGAGAACTAGAGACAAGCAATTAAAATTTTATATGGATGAAACAAATGAGAAGCCGAAAGGCAAGAAATTCATCTTCCCTCGAGTGCGTTTAAAGCTTAAAGAAAATGTGCAAGACGTTTTCGCAAGGTTAGCTTACGTTTACGGCTTTGAAGACGACGAAAAGGTTTACGCATTCCAGGTGGGCTTGGCTTTTATGGTCAAGAAGGAGAGGAGCCAGAAGTATTTTGATTTTGTTGATGCAGTGGCCGAAAAGATGCTGGAACAATTAAGAAATTATGACACTGCTTTTCGGTTCAGGTATTCTTCTTTTCTGACACATTTTATTTTACATCAGAACCCTGAATTTTTTAGAGGGTATTTGTCGCTCAGTAAATTTGATGCAAAGGGGTTGTACTAGCCAGTTTTGGTCTGGACCCATGTGCTTTCCAAAACATGGGGTTATTATTTGTTTGTGGATTACTTCCTACAACTAGTACTTTTAGATTTGTCTCCGCGCCCTCCGGGTCGGTTTTCCCCTGAAGCCTTAGAATGGATGAGAAGCCATCAGACCTTGGTGGATTATTTTCTGGGAGCTGAATTTTCCTTCATCAAATATCATGGTTTTATTGAGGAACCTGTTAGGCTCCCTAAATTTGTAATAGACAAGACCTTCGCTTTGGAGGCATGTTGTCAAACAACTACTGTCGACAAAGCCTATGGCAACGAGAGACATAAAAAGGCGCTTTCCCAATTCCTCTTACCATTGCCGAAAGTCAAGTAACACTTGTGAAAAGGGAAGAGCGGGAGGTATTGACTAGCAAATTGGCTCGTTTAGGTCTGGTCCTTATTTGTGACACATGGAGGTACAATCCTGTGGGACATCTTCCGACTATAAAATATGAAAGGCGGGAGTACTTTAAGTCAAGGAAGAACTTGACCGAGGAAAGGGCAGAGGTCTACATCAACCTAGCTTTTATACCATCTGATCAGCCACCATGGCTCGACTTCTATGTTTGGGTGGCAAAGTTCCAACAAAGCATTGAGATGGGCTAGTCCCTCAAAACATAGTTAAAAAAGTTGGGATGGTCAAAAAGAAAGAAGGCGGATTTTTGGAGGTTCCGACAGGAAATCAAGAACCTCGACGCCCTATATGGAGATGTCAAGCCGCATGACGAGAAGTTCGACCAAATCTACAATGCTGAGGCCAGAACCGGTGATAGTAATCCTGAATCCAATCAGGAGATTGAATCAGAGCAAGTACCACTCTACACCTCCCAGCCTTAGGATCCTGACGCAGGAATAGGAAAAGGATCAAAACAAAAAGGCTCGCAGATCACATCTTCCACTAGCACACTGCCAAAGGGAAAAAGGACCCGACGGTCCCCAAAGAGATCTGCTATAGCTACAGGAGGCCAAGTTTCAGTGGGATTGGCCGCTAGGGAATTTGAATGCACTAGTTCCGCTCCTGCGAAGAGGAGATGAGTCCAAGACTTAGGCGGCCCTGTTACATCCCCTCTAACTTAAACATGTTATGGCAATGAAATTATGGTCATTATGTTAGTTGCAAGTAATTGCTTTTCATGAGAATGTGAAATTGAGGATAGAATAATTGTTTTATATGTCATAACTGTAAATGTGAATGATTTTCTCTTATATGCGAAAATGTATGTGATGATGAGATTATATTTAAACATGTATATATATGTTGAGAATGGTCTAACCCTAGTCTTTTTGTCAAGTGGTTGCAGGATTGTCAACACTCGAGGGGAAAGGGAAATATTATCAGGGAGAGGTCGTGGTTAACAAAGGATCAATTTTATCATCAAACCATGAGTTAGTGTGTGACAGTTGTATCGAAGTCATAGCCTTGGCCATAAGTAATTTAATTTAATTATTATAAAAACAAGTCAATTTGAATTTTACCGTATATCTCTTGATTTCACTTATAACATTTTGAAGTGCACCTTGGGAGATATTGTCATAAAATATTTAAGTTAAAAATTTAAATGTCAATCTCCTAAAATGATGGGATAATAATAAAGTTCAATTAAGTGAATTAAGGGGGCAACGGTGTGGGGGTGAGGCGGCAACCTCGCCACCTTGGCCTCAATCTTGATCGTAACTCCCTTGGGGAATTCATGCAGTCATTTACTGCATAATCTTGGCTTGCTTTGTTCGATTCAGACACTCACCTTTACAGTTGCTTCTTCATCGATGGTTTTGGGCATTCACATCTCTCATTTTTGTTTTGTTATATACTTTGTCAGTATCGTATTCACCTGATATTGTTCCCCATCTTCATTCAGGCTATTGTCACACCATAGCAGGAAGCTCTCGCTTCCATTGTGCTGAATCTTCAGCTTTTGTTAACTTAATTTGGCACTTGCATCCATTACAAGGGGATACTCTTTTCTCTACACTGCGCATTCTCTCATTTCTCTTCTAGTCGGCCGTCTCATCAGGAGACATTCATTGATTTTGTTCTTGCTGTCGAGCTTTAAAGAGAAGGAGTTGGATTGAGTTGTTCTAAATCCCTGTTTTGGTGGTATTAGTTTGATTCCTGAGTTGTCGCCTCTGCATTTCTTGGACTATTCGGGACTTCTGTAATCTCGTCTTTTTGATTTGCTCTTTCGAAGAAAAGAAATCGGGGATTCCTTCAAGTTCAAATCAGCATTTATAGGCATGTTAAAACTTCTTGATCTGTTTAAGTTTTGAAATGTAGAACATCCTTTAATCGATCTTTTAATAACCTTGGAAAATAAATGTGTGACATTGAATTCTCGTTCATAGTTTAAAATAGGTTCTCTTTCTACCATATTGGGACTCAACTGAAAATCGATCCATGTAATTCTATTAAAATCTTGAGTACGAATTTACTCTATTTCCTCTTCACAGAATTTGAATGTCGATTGAATTATCTTCAAGCCACTGTAACTCTTGCTTGACTAAGCCGAACTCTTTCTCACTCCTCTGTTCTTTAACTTTGGTGATTGAATAGTGATTTGCTTTGATCATTCCGAGAATCTTGAAGGCTTATAATTGTGAAAGATCTGTAGGAACCTCACTGTCGAACAAGACTCCTTTATCTCTCCATATAAGTTTGAGATTAGTAGATTACTGCTACTGAGTTGTGGAAAGCTAAGAGCCTTGTACCATTTCCTATAAAAGCATTAAGTAATCAGCTTATACTTAATTTATGAAGAGAAAATATTGAAACCAAGTTAATGTAATATAACCTTGAATCAAGAATTATCATGTCGAGCAAGGGTGAGAGTGCTGATGGCACAATTGTGCCATTAATGATAAAAATTCTTGGCCAAGGTACGATGCTAGATTAAGCATCTGTCAGCTATCAAGTACCAGATATACCACTGGTTAGAGTGATCTTTCAAGTTAGGGGTTACCTATAGTGACGGATCGACTAGGAGGTATAGGTCCTTGACACCAGGCTCAGAGGCATGATGATAATTTGTGATCCTTGTTGATTACCCTCGTGAAGGGTCGGGTTTCTTCAGTTGAAGAAACATGGGAGACCAATAGGTCTTCGATTGGGTGGAAAAGCCCTTGATGATATTTCTTTTTCCCTTGGAAACAAAAGAGTTCTGTGTAGTATTCCAGTAGGATGCCTTCGAAATTGTATTTTCTTGTACTCTTTCTCTCTCTTTAAATTTCAGAAATATTTACTTAGCATGATTGTTTCATAGCTGTAATTATTGCTCTTACTTTACGAAAGCAAAGAAAAGTTAGTTATTGTTCTTTTGTATTTACAGTTAAATGAAATTAGTTAGTTGTTTCCTTTTCAGCTAAAATTGAAATTTTAAAAGTTAGTTGAGAAATTGAATATGATGTAATTATTTAAAATTGTTTTTCTTTCCGTTCAAAATGCAAAGGAAACCCTAGCATGAAAACAAGTCAGTTATATTTCAGCAAAAAGCTAGTAGTTAGATTCCATTCTCAAGCTGTAGATTAGTCAGAGTATTACAGGACCGGGCATATCAAGCAAAGGAGAAGAAGAGGTGGAATCCACTCCGCCAAGATTTTTAGCTTCGACAACCCAGGTAAGTCTTGCGCTCGCCCTTCTTTCTTCTACTACATCTTTAGTTGTTTCTGCCCCTCATTTGCTGAAAGGAATCCTCCATCCGCGGGTTTTGATGTCCTCATTCTGAACACACCCTTGACCATATTTGATAATGAACCTCGCGAAGGAACCCCATGCGCCGAACGAGCATCATTCGTGTTGGTCGCAATTGATTCTTTAATCACCCTATCAAGGGCACCCATTGAAAACATTGATACATCCATGTTGCGAGTTTCACCGTCCCCATGTACTTCCAGGCAAATGCCTCTTTTTCCGCCCACTTCCCCTTTTATTCCAATTGGAGCCCCTCAATCCACATATGACATCCCGCCTTTTTCCATAATAACGCCTCCCTTTGCCTCTCTGCAACCTTAGACGATCGAAGCCTCTCCTTCCGCCACCCTTTTCAGTCTCCCTCCAGGTGTTTCGCTTGTCACGTAGAGTATTGACATCCCACAGAGTTTTCAGAGTCATATGGAAGCACCAAAGCAGGGCCGACAAGCAAGAAAGTAGAAACTATGGGTAAAGGCTGCGGCAAAACTTGCGACCCAGAAGATTGAAGTCTGTTTTGATGAAGATTGGAATGCTCTGCTGATCGCTACTATGAGGCCGCTGACATCCAAGCCAGAGGGAGAAATGCAGTTCAAAGATTATGACATCAGAGCTGTGGGCCTCAATTTGGGTGAGACTCTTCCGTGCAACAAAGTGGTTCTGGCTAAAGTGACTCAGAAGGTGGTTTACACCGACTATGAAAAGCTGGACAAAAAGTTGAAGAAGTGCGAGACAGAGTTGGCAAACGTAAAAGCCACAGTAGACAGGCTATAGGAAAAAATTAAAGGCAAAGATTTGGAGGTGGCTCGCTCGAGGCAGTATAGGGTCTGTAGGGTGAAGCAACTAAGTTGTTTGAAGAGGCCCAGAGTGAGAGGGATCAGCTTCATGCCGAGGTAGAAAGGTTGATATGCGAAATCGTAGTCGAACATGAAACAAATGCAGAGCATCAACAAAAATCCCGGAGGTTGGGAAGCGATTTAGCTAGAAAATATACCATATATAATGGATTGAAAAAAGAGGTACAAGACTTGGATAAACAAAAGGAGGACATGCAGAAGGAATTGGATAGCATCTGATCTCAAGTCTCAGGCAACCTTCAGAAGGCCCATACGGAAACAGAAAGGGCGAAACAAGAAAAACAAGACATCGAGTCTATTTTGCTGACTTGCAATGAGGAGGTTGGGAAGCTACACTCTGAGCTTACAAACGCTCTCCAGGAGAAGAATCAACTGGAGGAAAACATGAAAGCAAGGAAGTCCCAATTTCAGCAGGAACTGATCGTGGCATAGGGATCTGGGATCCTCCCGATACTAAAAAAACTAATATCTACTCATTGGGAGAGAATCATAGTTGCAGTTGCAGCTGTGAAACCAGTCTTGTAGTTTTTGAAAGATGCTCGAGAATTAAAGGCAAAGGTTGGTTTGACAGTCAACCAAATTCTACACACATTCACCCCCCGAGTTGAAGAATCAGGGATCTTGGTCTCAAAATTATGTAAAGCAATTGAAGAAGCTTTAAGGGACGTTGAAATTCCTGACCGAAGGGTAGCTGCAAGGAAAGCAAACGAATTCATCATTTGCCACAGGGTCGCGTCAAATAGTAAAGCTTACCAGGTAGTGTTGAATAAGGACAGTGAGATCAAGGAGGAGTTCAAAGTTATGCTCCAATCCAGATTGCCCACCCTATTCTCATTAGATGGAGGAGTGTTAACAATTGAACAGATCACGGGAGCAATTAGGCTCAAAATCCATACCTCCACAACACTACAGGGTTTGAGCTCATCACCCATTGTCGAGGAGATTGAGAAGGAAATTCTTCCCCTTTCTTGACTGTACTACCATATTGGAGTTGTTTCATCAAGGTGGGGAGGGGTTTCTTTTAAAGAAGTCCTCGATCTTGATCAAGCATACAAGAATTTGTGCACCCTCGTCTAGCCCACTGATGGAGATTGGGAGACCCAGCACGCCGCTTTCCTCAAACTCCAAGAATTACTTGAGATCTAGGTTCATGCCTCTGCAAGTGAAGGCCCCTTGTGAGTTGCTAGAATTGTGGAGCAATTTTTACCTTCAAGCATTTTTGGTTTTTGGCCCTTCTCTGCTTTGAGATGGCTTCGCGACTGAAAGACAAAGACTACTCTCGCATAAAGTTGTGCAATGCGCCACGTGGTGGTTGCACGGCTATATACATATCGCTTTCCTTTTGGGCCTGAATTGAGACGCATGTCTGCTCGGCGGGAATTCCTTCGAAGCTGTTCTCACAAAATCTAAAGTTGCCCACCTGCTTGCCACATCATCCATTTCGTCAGGTAATCTGTATCTTCTGCGGAGGGATCTTTTTGGGCGGAGTTCGTTGGAGAGTGCGGCAGGGATCTTATTTTCGGGGTGGAACCTTCGATTCGGCGTCATCATTCTTCATAGTTGATCGATCAGATTTTGCCAGGCTATGCTAAGATCCAATTGTCTTGTAACAGTATATCTTCGCAGAGCTTTTGCGATAGCTAGAGTCATTAATGAGGCAGCTCAAGACTTTATGAGTGAAGATTGTTGCAATCTAATCAAGCTCTAAATTAGATTGCGGTCAATCAAGTGCGGACATCCGGCATTGGTTCATCTCTATTGGTTACGGCGGTGGCTATCCCTCCTAGCTATTTAAAGGGGTTCGTAGCAAAAAATATAAAATCTTGGATAATCTTCTAAAAGGAACCATCCTTTGAATCTTTCAGAAGATGATAGTTTTGAAGAAGGTTTTAATTTCTTAGGGATAGGAGGATTTTATAGAGCACTATTCACGCTCTCTAGCATGTTATATTTGTTGAGACTATTAATTGGATTGGCATCCGACCTTTGTTTTTTCAGTTAATTTATTGCAAGAATTAGATTTGTTAAGAAGAAATCTTTGAAATTGTCCATTTTTTGGCCTTTATCACAAATTTATTTTTCGCTTATCATTTATGCTGAGAGCACTGTGTTAAAGCCTTCAGTAGATAGTTTGAATGATCATTTCGCATGTTATTAGCTTTTATGGTTGATGCTATCTTTCGGAAACTGAATCATGTTCAATATACTCTTTCATTTTCTGTAAAAGTATATGTTGTTTTTCATATTATGTTGTATGAGAGGGAGGGTTCTGTAAAGATCCAAATATCCCTATTGGTTTTTGGGGTTTCTTATTATTGTTGGACCTTAATGGATGCTTCTCGCGGGGAGATTTGAAAGGTTGCACTGTGCTTTTTCTAGCCTTTGCTACTCGTTCTCTTCCCAACAATGAAGGGTCTGTGGCATTCTGTGTCCATTTCATTAGTTATAAGGAATTGATAAGCTTTTGGATTGTTGTAAAAGTCTTGGCGCATTGCCATTCTTTATATTTTTCCTTGCATTTTCACTTCCCCTTTTCCCACACACAAAGAAGAGCTGAATTTCTTTAAAAATCCTGGAGGTCATTTAGTGAGGCGCAATTTGGTCCCCCACTCGCTGAATTTCCCATAAGGCTGTTCCGAGAGGTGCAAGTTTTAATGATCAATAGTTGGCATGGTCTTTTTCTTTATGCAAGAACATCAACAACTTCATTGAAGAGTTGCCAAGTGTATATTACACTATGTATAGGGGACACATTCATATGATACACACCGTGTAGCAGGCTAATATTTTGATTAGATTGGCGATTCTAAGGATTGCAAGTCCACATTTGGCTACAACTTTCACCTTGGATCTGATCCTATTTGTTGGTTGAGAAAGAAGCAACATGCTATTGCTCTTTCATTTGTAGAGGCAGAGCATAGGAGGGTTGTGAATGTTGCTACAGAGGCCATTTGGCTTCACAACATCCATACAAAGTTTGGCATCATCTATCAACCACCATTGATCATCTATTGTGATAACTAGAGTGCTATTGTGATATCTAGGAATCCAATTCATGACTAGCAAACCAAGCATATTGACATCCATATGCATTACATCTGAGATCTTGTAGGAGCAAATCTTAGATTTTAGTATTGTCCCACATTCAAAGTAGGTTGTTGATATATATTTCTAGGGGGCCTATGCAGCCCTCTTTTTCTCATTTTTTTGGAGGGGGTACTCTCTCTTGTATCTTGGGTTTTTTTGTTAAAGATTGTAAATGGGTACCTAATGTGGCTTGTCTTGTCGGGGTCCATTTCCTTTTTCACCTCAATTGTGCTTGGGGGGGGGATTGTTGGTGTATTAGTTATTGCACCTATTATATTAATTTTACTCAAGTAATTTCTTTTTTATTACTTAGGCAGGATAGAATAATGAGTACATGTCATTGCCTTCTTTTTTGTGATTCTATTTTTTCTTAACCTCATTAGATTTCAAAACTTAGAGATCATCCCTTTGTGTTTGTGGGACTTTGCTTTATCCTTATCCTAGTCTGATTTGGAAACTCAAAGGCTATATATTGTAGCTCTTTCATTTCATTATCATCTAATTGAATTTTGAATGCCAAAATCCTTGTGTTTCTTGATTGCATTTAATTATGCGTCGTCATAATGTTGTTTTCTTCCTAAATAAATTAATATTGCATGACTTTATTAAATCTAACAAAAGGGATAGGCGATGTTAGAATTGCACTCAATAATGCCATCAAACTATTAATATGAAATGTTAGGTATGTTTTAGGTTGAACAAAAAATTACTTTGTATTAGCCAAGTTACAAAATCTTCTAACATTCTAGTTCAATTTTGTGGGACAAAGTGCATTGTGAAATATCCCCAACCCAATTCTGATATAATTTTCTGAGTTTAGTCTTTATCACAGTCTTTGACCAGCGAATAGGAAGGGTTTTGTTTTGTTTGGGTTTTTTGTGTTTTTATTTTTTATTTTTTTGTGAGTTTTGAGTTTTATGCATATAACATGACATATGACAAATGCTGGAAATGGAAAATAACTAAAGCATACAACAGTTCTATTACTAAACTACTGAATTTACATGAATGTGGGCTTAAATGTAACATACCCACTCATCAATTGACCTGGAAATGAACTATTACATGACTGAAGTAAAACTCGCAGGTCTGATATAATTTTGAGACAACAATTTTGAACTCTTCCAGCTCTAAGTATAACTCCCCAAATCAACTCTAGGTATGAGATGAGTTCCTTTAACTGCTGTAAGCAAATTTCCAGCTCCAAAACCCTCAAGAACTTCACTTAGCACCTAGGGTTTGATGCCCAAATGCCCAATGGTGGTATGGCTGACTGTAATACTGTTGTATGATGGTAGAAATGTCCTCAAAAGGGGCTGATCTGCAATCTGATATGAATTTTTTCCCTTCCAAATGACTGATCTGCAATATCCTTCCCAAATAACCAATGCCAAATTGATAAAAAATCTGCTTTGTGATGTTTTTTGCTTTTTAGAATGTTGGGGCTACGTCCAACACTCCCTTCTCCCAAGAGTTTTCGTTTTTGGAAGGCCAAATCTGCATGTAAAAACCCTTCTTGAGCTCCAACTTGCAAGCTGCTCTAAAAATATAAACTCTTCATGTGTCAAATGGCAGCCTCCAACTCCTTTTTATAAGTTTTTGCTTCCTTCAAATGGGTCAACCCCTTTTTAGGGTTTTCACTTGGCAAAATGAATACTTTTTAGTATTTTTAATAAAATTTGCTTGGTCTTCCTTATGCAAGGTGTGGCCTTTCACTATGCTCTTTTTTAAACATTAAAGTTGTTTTTAAAAGACACAAGTTATGTCTTCTAGGCATCATGGCACAAGGGGGGGTGAACTTTTCACTATTCATCTTCTAATTCTTTGTTACTATTCACCCTTTTACTATTCCATTAGAACCAACTTTAATATTTCCAAATTAACCTTGGATTCATCCTCTGAACCCCAAACTGAAGGCTCGAAAATCTCCCAGCAGGGTCCCACAACCCCTGGTTGGGTTCCCTAACCAAATTGCTGACCTACGGGAACCCTAGTAGTAGGCCAACCATCTGCTAAAGTCTGAGTTGCCTAAGAAGGGGACATTACACATTGTTTGTGATATAAAGCAGGCTAAAGTAATTGTTCAAGGCATTAGGCTAGGCAGTGTGTACAAAGTCTTGTATGAACTTACTGATCCCATTTTAAATCGAAGGAGATCAAGATAAAAGCCAATATTGTGGCACCATTGACAAATATACCCTCCAATTCATAGGGTGTTTCAATGCAAAAACCTTTGGGCAGTTCTTCTCCACTTATGTATCAACAATGTAGACTTGAAAGGTGTTTCCATTTTAGCTGAGATTCAGCCCATCCAGAGTTGGTCTCCAGTCGAGACGTTGTCTCTAAAACATTCACTTGTTATGCCATGGATGCCCTAGTGGTGCTTTGAACGTAAGCCCGATGATAACTTCATCAAATCAAATGTGTCACCTTGGAAGATAGGTACACCAATTGATAACTTTGCAGCAGAGTGTGTTCATTATATTTTTTCACATATCTTTCTCATGTGCCTGCTGTCATGAAGGTTGCTCATGCAAATATTTCTCCCAACTTCTACACAATTTGTAATTTAATGACTTAACCTCTAGATCCTTCTGGTTTGGTCACTAATGGGGGGGGTATTAGGATGTTATTAGTATATTAGAATAATAACAAATAATGTAGTAATGCAACTTCTATTACACTTGTGAGTCATAGTCTTTTGTAATTGCCATCATTATGGATTGTGTAATTGTTGTCTATTATTAGACGATCTTCAATAATAAAAAGGTTGCCATCACTCCCTAAGATAGACATGCAAATTCCTCTCAATCTCATTTTGTCAGTTCTTAACAACAAATGCAAGCATCATACTTGTTACCTACATACAAACTGGTTAGAAATATAATTAGTAGTTAAACTCAGCCTTATGGACATGGAAGAAGCCTTGATTAACAATATAGGCAACTTTAATTGTGAAGTGTAGAAATCCTGGGTGCATTTCATGTCCTTATGGTGTGCATGTTCCCAATAGCTTCAAATCATGTTAACCTTGACCCTTATTTCCTAAGATTCTGTTGTTTGTGTTCTGATGTGTGTGGAAACGGATTAGATATTCTTGAGATTTACCATGAAAAATGTGTTAAGCATTGATTTTTTATTTTGTCAATTGTAAATTGTTCTAAATCTTGCATAGAAAGATGTTTAGCTGGTTGAGACTGACAATCGTAATTCATAGAATGAATATTTGTTATTCTGGGACAATATTATTTTTAAGAAGTATACATGTCTAATGTTTTACTGTGCTTAATGTGTTCTAGACCATGATAGGCCTTTAAGCAAGCATGGACGCTTAGCTGCAGCAAGCATTGCTGGCAAACTGTACCAGCTAGGCTGGTTGCCTGAACTAATTTTGTCCAGGTCCATGAATTTTCTTTTCTTTACTTATAAATGCATACCCAGTCATATTTCATTATTTTATGTGTATCTATTCTTTAGAGCTAAAAGAATTAGAATACCTGGCTGCACTAAATAAAGGTTCAGAGATTTTCTTTCCTCTTTTAAGAAGACTTTTTTTTTGCACGGTGATCAAAGTGGACATATTAGGAAGGATCTATAGATTTTCAAAACAAAGTTTTTCTCAAAAAAGTGCTATAAACAGAAATGCTAATTAAAACTGAAGTCAAACTCAACATGCATGCACATGCCAAAATGATACATTATTTTTGTCAAAAAAGGTTACATTGATATCAGGAACTCACCAATGTCATCAGGTTTTTTGACATTAATACACTTACTCACATATATTGACATTAAAACGTATTGTCACCTGATAATAGGTTGGATAGGTGGTGGGTGATATGTAAGGTAATCATGCTAAATGTATGGACTATTATGAGTTGAGGTGCTGTCCACATTAATTTGCCAAGGTGGCAGCAGTTGTTTATTTCCTTGGCTTCCAGTATAGTAAGTGGCATTGTATGTTGTTTTTGATCGATGACGCTGTAACACATGGTGTCTCAAGAAGTTTCTTAGTCTTGGGAAGGGAGAAAAGGAGGTGGGTGTGAGGGGAAGGATCAGGTTTTGGAGAAGAATGTGAAACAGAGAAAGAGGACCCAAAAGGACCCAATGAGTAATTGAGGTGTGGTGGTTGCAAATGAACATTTGAATATCTCTAGCTTCTGGCACCACTTGCTTCATCCAATCTATATTCCCTATGTCTTTCAATGCATGAGCACAACACGGGGTCCAAAAGATGTGCTTGTAAGCGCCCTCCACCATCATACTAGCCAATTTGCACACATGTGCTGAATTAGTGACCACTTGTACAACATTTGAGGCACCAACCCACTATGGCCTCTCTCAAAATGCTAAATTGAAAGTCTGCATCCTTACGCTACCCTGAACTATCTACGAATCTAAAAAAATAAGAGCCATCTGGGCATGTGAATATGGTATCGATGAGTGGCCAATGTCTAATATCGGTCCACCCATCCATCGCAATTGAACAACCCACCCTGATCCAAGTTTGCCTCATATCCTCCATTAGAAAATTAACTTTAGAATATTCTTTGTCTAGGAGGGTAGTGCGTAGTTTACAATCTCCAAGGGGTACAAATGAGGGACCAATAGATGCTACATCTTTGATCATTTGTTTGAAATAAGAGGAACATGCCATATGAAATTGGATGGCATGGGCATAAAAAAATCTGGCAATGGAAGACTCTGTTGCATCTTGTGCCTGGACATTAAACATAACTGCAACCATCCTTGGCCCGTCACCACCACTAACCTTCCTCTTTCCTCTTGTGGCAATATCACTACTACCACTACCAACCATGGATGGCATAGGCATAGATGAATGTCTACTTGCAAAATAATGTGCTGGAATTGCCACACCTATAGACCTCATTTTTGCCTCCATGTGCAATCTATGAGCCTCTAGCTTCTCATCATCCTTTATGTTTGGACAAACCTTAACTCCATGGCCTCTAACACCCAAGAAATGAGATTGTACCCTTGTGTAGCTCCCTTGAAGATCTGTGTTGCAAATGTGACAAAACCACACCCTACTCCCCCTTTAATTTTTGCTTTTGGTATCTAGGGCTGTCACAAGTTGGAGAAGAGTTTTTTTCTTGTTAAAAGAGTCCTTTGCTGTTCATGCCCATCCCTAATGGACAATGAAGTTTCAAGATTTCTGAAGAGCACTCAAATGGATTCTTTGGTTGTTCATCTCCAACCTCAACACTTTCACACTTTGATGAGGTTGTAACCTTTACATTTATTTGAGTTTCTTCCATTTCATTGTCATTACTATCATTCTCACACCTGTTCATGTTTTTTTGAGATTTAATGCAGCTTTAAACTGAAAAATGAAAAAAAATAAATAAAAAATCAGACATCTCTTACTCTCAGCTTTGAAAACAACTTGCAAAAATAAAATAAAATGATAGAATAACTTACCTCTTTGAAAAAATTGCTATCTCACTACCATTGATGCCCTAGATTCAACCTACCTTCAATTCTTGCTAAAACAATTTGCTCTTCCTTCAAACCTTGTTGCAATATATTTGCACAAACAAAAAATACAAATGAAATGAAATGAGGCTCTTTTTCCTCATTTAGGGCGAGCTAGGGTGTGGGGGTCCACAATAAAGGATTTTTTTTAATTTTTTGTGAAAAAGTGACTTTTTGAGGGTGGGGAGGCAGGCCATTCCCTCCCTTTTAACTCCCCATCCTCGTGTTTGGGGGACGTTTTCTTTAGTTTTTGGTTTTCTGGGGATGGCCTGGGGATGTCCTTTAGGTGTTCCCCCCTCCTTGGGATGCCCCGGTAAACACATAGGGAGGACTTTTTGATTTTATTTTTTCATTTATTTGAACTTGTAGCTCTCTTTTAAATTCTCAACAAAAAAAAGAGCAATTGTGGGAGTAGTGATAGTGAAGAGTTCAAAGTTCAAATGCAAGAAAGAAGTAGAGTTAGAACTGATTGGTGACATCCTCAACATTGTACATCTTTTGAATAGCCTTCATGAACCTTATCCTCACAATAGCATCCTCTAGAGGGGTAACTCTACCAGGCCTTTGTATATACCATTTTGGGTTCAATGCATAGGTAGCCATGTACAAGGGAGTGTTGAGTTTCTCTCATCTTTGCTAAATGATTGGATGAATATGTTCATGATAGGACTGCAATGTGGGGTATTCTCTTGTACAACAACCTTGATTTGTCCAGGCATACTATCAATACACTCATACACCTCTCCAGGGCTAGGTGCATTAGCCTCCCCATATTTTATGAATATGAAGATTGTGTTAGTTTTTATTATCAGATTTAGAGACACAGAAAATTAATTCAAAATCAGACGCAATAACACAGCAGATACCCTGGGAAAACCCTTCTCTTGAGGGGAAAAATCCAGCAACAAATATCTCTCTATTATATATCAATAATGGCAACAAGTCTCTTTACAATGAGGCCAATCTCAAGGCCGATATGCAGCACCTTCACAAGATGCAATGATAACAAGTAATCAGCACTTCCTTGTAACTCAGATCTGCCCTTAAGAAATTTGCTATCTGCTCTTGATAATTCGCAACCTACACTTGATTGATCTGCCCTTGAAGAATTCGCACTTGGAAGAGAAGAAATGCTCGAACTTGATTGATGCCCAAATGGAGTGGAATGATCTTGTATTTATACAACTTGAAGGAGAGAGGTTGCACCTTTTCATGCAAGGTCGGCCATCATAAAAATATAATTTCAATTTAATAAATACAATTTACAAGGAAGGTCGACCAAGAAGATAAATACAAAGTTGCCATGTGAAGTGCCTCTTTACATTGAATAATCACATATAAATAAGGAAGTATGAAGCCTGAAGCTGCAATTACATCAACACTCCCTCTCAGCTAGGGAGGAATACTTCTTGCTGCACAAGAAGGAATACTTCCTGCTGCACAAGACACATCACCTCATCGTGATGTCAACCACAATGGCTACAACCATATGTGGAAGGGAAAGATATCACCTCATCGTGATAACAGATATCACCTCAACGTGATATCAACCATAATGGCTATGGAAAAGAAAGATATGACCTCATCATGATATCAGATATCACCTCAACGTGATATCAACCATAATGGCTACAACCATGTATGGTATGTACAAGTGTTCATCACTTGCGTGATGTTGTCGCCTCAACATGACATCCACCATGGCTCTCCCAGAGGGCGGAACAAGGGCTTTCACCTCAAACTTCTCTTGCAGAAAAGAATGCATTAACAAGGGATTTCACCTCGAACTTCTCTCACAGAGAAGAACTCATTAAAGAGGATCACTGATACTGAGACTCCTTCTCAGTTAAGGTTGTATTCTCCACCATACCAAGCTTATCTTGAAAGTACACAAACTTTATCTTGGAGGGAGGCTTGGTGAGAATGTCTGCCATCTACTCATCAGTGTTGATATACCTCAACTGTATAGCTTTCCTCAATACCATATCTCTGATATAATGGTATTTGATCTCCACATGCTTAGTTTTGTCATGGAGCACAAGATTGACAGAAAGCTTCACACAACGCTAGTTATCACAATGAATGATAGTAGGTTCCATTGATTGTCTAAATCAATCGTGCAAGGAGCTTACGAAGCCACACTGCTTCTCGAGCTGCCACACAAGCTGCAATATACTCTGCCTCTGCTGTACTCAATGCTACAGATGACTGCTTCCTGCTGCACTAGGAAATCATAGCAGATCCCAAACTGAAGCAACATCCAGAGGTGCTCTTCCGATTAGTGACACACCCTGCCCAATCATAATCAGTATAGCCATGCAACTCCAGATCCACACCTGAAGAATATCTCAATCCATATCCAACTGTGCCACTCAAGTATCTCAGGATATGTTTTGTTGCAACAAGATGTATCTACTTCGGTTCACACATGAACTGACTAAGTGCACTCATTGCATAGCAGATATCTGGCCTAGTGTTGACTAGATACATCAAGGATCCAATCAACTGCCTGTACATCGTGGGATCCACCAAGTCTGAACTAGCTGCAGCCTCCTTCAACTTATGTAGGTTGGTCTCCATAGGCGTAGACATGGATTTGCAATCCATCATACCAAATCTCAATAGTATACTTCCATCTTCTTTAGGTTCAGTAGGTTCCCTCTGAATCTTCAAGTACTTGCATCAACCTTCTAACCTCTTTGTCCAAGATTGCCTGCAACACTTGCCTTAGATAAATGTTTTCTAGTGCACACCTCTGGTACTGTAGAGAGTTCAGGGTAGACCTCCTCGACCTCATTACAGATCACTCTATTCTGAATAGGTTTGCAGAGCTACCAATATCAAATCCAGATGATTGTCTTGTGCAATTCTGATCTCAGCTACTGAAGAGGTCTTTCAAGGATTTAACACTTGGCTTTGCAACACTGCAACCTTCACTTCTTCTCAGTGAGTCACGAAACTACCTCTTGATCCTTGCTTCAGAGATTGCAAATAAGACTTCTGGAAGTGAACTCCTTCTAGCCACCAACTCAGTCCCATGGCTGCAAGTTGTGACTCCATGCTTGATCATGTCTCCAGTCGGCATGAATTCCTCATTGGATGCCTCAAGCTTTTCCTCTCTAAGCAATCTCCCATCACCCTCTTGCTCCTTGATCCTAGAAGCATTTTTAGAGAGAGATTACTAACAATTTATAACTATCCAAGGAAATGTCAAGGCTAAATCATACAAAGTTTACTATTTCAAGTTATAGCATGAATACATAATAATTTATGAACAATATTAAAACATAAATAAATAAATCAACCTATAAGAGAAATATATCAAAAGATCAGAATGAAGGGATAAAGAAACTTATCTTTATTGAATTTTGATAAAATTCTTTCTTCCATCTTTTACTCCTCTCGAGAGTGCTAAACTCAGCACAACAAAAGATAATCTACACAACTACAGATTTCTTGAATGCATTATGCAAATAGCATGTAAAACCAACTCTCTCCAAGAGTTCATGGCTCTATCACAGTTCATGCATTAGAGAATGATATCGATGTGACCAACTAATCACCATCGAAATCGCAGTTCTCTTTCATCTCTGAGTCACACTTAGAAATATTTGCAACTAGCACGAATAGATTGAATCTCCAAAGGATCTTATGTTAGAGAACACAATTCAAGAGAAACCACGATATCTCTTTATTAAACACACATGATCCAAATAATCAAAGCAAAACTAAAGTTTTACACTAGATTTCAAAAGTATAACCAAAAGAATACTTATCTCGATGAAATCATTTGGTTGCAGCCATCGAACTCAAACATCATCCATTTAGCAGCTCGATCTGACAACAGATGAGTTCTTGACTGCAAGGTCGTAAAGACCATTGATGTCCATCATGACTGCAAGGACGTAGATAGTCCTCTAGATTAAGCCAAACTACACCATCACTGAACTCTGCCAATAAGCCCGAATTTGCTAGATAACATGTTCTTCATTCACCAAAATGAAGCAAGCACCCAGGCAACACATGATATGGCAATATCATTTATCTTAATGATTCAATACGTGGCAACATGTAGAATCACACCTCTCAGAATACATGAATACTTCCGGTCCTTCCATAATCATATGCTTGTAAATAAGCTCAAATCCAAGGTCATGGCGTTAATAACCAACATCATGAATATAGACTAACAGACGGCAACCATAGAACCACCGATATATGATGCCGTGTGTGAATGGAGAAGGTCGATGCCGATCTCATGCTCCACCCTTTCAGTGGTGTTGCACATAACCAATGACTCTAGATTAATGAATGAGGCGATGAGTTCTGAGGTCAGAAATGATTTTGTTCATTTTAATACTGCCCATACATAGGAACTAATCTAGGCGAGATCATCAAGCCCGACTGGAACAATTGACAAGCATCAGACGACTAGGCTGGGTGCGAATCACATTCCGTAGCTCCGCCACAATTTTAGTTCTGATCGCCCACCTAAATAGATGTTATCAATCCTCAAATCTGATGATAGGAACACGTGAATATGATGATTGTTCAATTTCAAAGGAAATAAGTTAGCATTCCTGTGACCAATCTCAACTTCGATACTCTCCATCGAATCACCTTTGGTCTTTCCGTGTTCTTCTTCCAACACTCCTTAGAATGAAATATGAGTGTCGTGTCTCTTGTTTGCTGCTGATGATATCTCTCGATACTTGAATGCTTCTTTGTTGAATGATTCCATCCAAATGCAATCCCGACAGATAGCCCTATCTATCTCTGCTGTGGAGATTCTGGTCCAGCGCCAATAGATATTTACGGGGAAGTCACAAAACTGTTGATAAACTAGATGCTCCACAGATAGGCCATTTGTAGCATTAGCAAACACAAGCGGCATTCATAGGCGACAACAACAACAATAATAAGTATCTTTTGAAATGCACCAATGATCGACCAAACATATATACACTCCAGCGCTATAATATATGCAACAATAAATCTGGAATCGGTTATTCTTCTATAATTTCTTAACACCAACTGTCCCCTCACATAAATCATAGAATAAATCTGTATATCATAATCGATCAGTACTGATAATAACTTCTAATCAAAAAATCCTCTGAATACATATATGTCCGAAAAATCTGATCAAGATCTTCTTCAAACCTGCTCTAATACCATGTTAGTTTTTATGATCAGATTTAGAGACACAGAAAATTAATTCAAAATCAGACACAATAACACAGCAGATACACTGGGAAAACCCTCCTCTTGAGGGGAAAAACCCAGCAACAAATATCTCTCTATTATATATCAATAATGGCAACAAGTCTCTTTACAATGAGGCCAATCTCAAGGCCGATATGCAGCACCTTCACAAGATGCAATGATAACAAGTAATCAGTACTTCCTTGTAACTCAGATCTGCCCTTAAGAAATTCGCTATCTGCTCTTGATAATTCGCAATCTGCACTTGATTGGTCTGCCCTTGAAGAATTCTCACTTGGAAGAGAAGAAATGCTCGAACTTGATTGATGCCCAAATGGAGTGGAATGATCTTGTATTTATACAACTTGAAGGAGAGAGGTCGCACCTTTTCATGCAAGGTCGGCCATCATAAAAATATAATTTCAATTTAATAAATACAATTTACAAGGAAGGTCGGCCAAGAAGATAAATACAAAGTTGCTATGTGAAGTGCCTCTTTACATTGAATAATCACATATAAATAAGGAAGTATGAAGCCTGAAGCTGCAATTACATCAACAGATTGGAGCAATGATAGAGACAATGTATTTCACATCAGCCTAAAAAATGTCACTCTTTACCACTTCCTTCACCCTCTTCCCTTTTCTTTGACTTAGGATGGAGCCACCAATTCCACTTTGTTGTCATCACTCATCACCATTAGTTGCAATGCCTCTTGCAACTCAAGCACCTTTCCAAGAGAATTAAGTATGATGCATATCTAGTCTCTACGGGTTTCAGAAATTCCTTCTTGGAGAAGGTCCTAAGTAGTGCATTTAAATGTGGTGGTTACAAATAAACATTTAGAAATCTCTAGCATTATTAATGACTGGTTTTATTTGACCAGTTTTGCCTATGTCCTTGAGTGCATTATTTGTGGCAAGCACACAACAAGGAACCCACTAAATATGTTTTTAGTCTGGTCCAATCAACTTCTCTACACTGAATTCTTTGGCCCAACCTCCTCAATTGCATCTCTAATGATTTGGAATTGATAATTGGCATCTTGCAATGCCTTAAACAATCAACAACCCTAAGGAAGTAAGGGCTTTCTGTACATGTGACCATAACATTGAGGAGTGAACAATGCTTAATGTCCGTACATCCATCCATGATTATGTTGCATCCACTAGTGACATAGGTAGCTTTCATTTTTGCCATTAGATTGTTAATCTTGGAATAGTTCTTATCCAAGATTATAGTTCTCAATTTTGTCTCCTTGGGTGGCACATATGATGGTCTTGCTCTTTTCAACTTTTTCCATAACCTCTTTAAAATAAGGAGAGTGAGCCATATGGAATTGAATGCTAAAAACAATTTGCTAATGGCATCATTTGCTCCATCCTTATTTTGCACATTGAATAACTTTGCCACTATGTTTGCAACATCACTACTATTAGTCATTCTATGTTTCCCCTTAGGCTTTGTTACTTGGGCCTTTGAACTCGATGGAAGAGTACAAAGTTGTGGCTCTTTAAAATTTCTAGTACTAGTAGTAGGATCCCTTAGTGGCATAGTAATAGTTGAAAGTGTGTTTTTTTCACAACCCCACAATTTATTTATTTCAGCCCCTTGTTTAAGTGACAATTTTTAATATACCTCCACACCTTTGCCTCAAACATGAAGGAGGTGTGCATTTACTCGTGTAATGCTTTTTGAAAATTCAGTTTGAAAAAAATGATACTTCCATAAACTAGTGCTTCATGTTGCACTAGGTTTTGCTTGTAGCTTGGTTGCAAATTTTCTTAAAGAGTACTTATTATCAAAGTGATCCAATTAAAATGTGCACCCCCAATAGATCTAGTTTTTTTGACCCCCCCACTCTCAACATTTGCACTTAGATTCTCAATCTCAACTCCCACAACCTCTTGCTGATCCTCTTAGTCTTTATCATACATGTTCTGAGATTGAGTACTCTTAGTGACATTACAAGAAATGAAAATTATGGTTTAAATTTTAAACCATACACATGTCATTCTGCAGCAGCTCAAGACATAAGTATTTTCTTTTTCTTTTTCTTACTTTAGGTTTCCAAAAGCACACAAGTAGAGGATACACAAAAATAGGAATCTTTGTTCTTCAATTTTCATCAAACAAGGAATGATCTTCTAATTTGACTAGTATTAAGTTTTAATCACCTATTTATGCAAATTCACTATTTAAAAATAATTTAATAAATCAATTTTAAAAACTAGAATATTGTTGTTATAAATGTAAAGTTAAAACTCAAATCAAAACTTAAATATCTAAATGCTGTTTTTAGGGTTGTTTAATACCTGTTTTCAATAAAACAGTAGTTCAACAACCCTAAAAACAACATTTGATAACCTAATATGAACGATATATTCAATATAGTATATCTAAATAGAAAAAGAAATTCATATGATCATTAATTTCAGATTTAGGAATGAACATTTAAAAGAAAATATGCAAAGTATGAAGGGCTAAGGCTTACCTTGAAGACTTGAAGACTTGTCGAATATATTGATACTTGAATGATTGATTGATGAAGACTTGACACATGCTCTTCTTTCTGCTGTTGCTCTTCCACTTGCTAATAATCTCTCTCTTGCAGCCTTGATAGTGGTTTGGAGTAAGGTGGTGTTAGCAGTGGCCCAAAAATGCATTTCTCATGCTTTCATTGTTACTCTTGGTCCTTGCTTTCTTTGTGGTTTTCGGACTTCTTCATTTGTGCAATTACATGCCTGCCTTTGACTTTTGCCTACCACGCATTGCTGACCCTTGGAGCTTTCATGCAATCTTGCAAAGATTGCAAATTTGCTTTCTTCCCTGTCATCTCAACCACTCTTCCATTCACTTGCTTTATAAACTTTTGGTCCCTTCCTGCAATTGCAAATTTGATTAGACTTTCAATTTCTGCTATGCTCCCCTCTTGTAGACTTTTGTGCCCCCCATGCAATTTGCAACCACCATTGCTTTCCTGCCTTAGAGTTCTGCTGTTCTAATTTAGTTCACATCTACTTCCCCTATGTGGTTTGGCAATCATTTAATGGCCTCGTATGGTAGCAGTTGGTCCTGGGAAGACTTTCAAATCCCTGTTGGTACATGTGGATCCCTCCAAAGCATGAATTTAGGTGCAAGGCCATATTTTTGTTTATGAAATGGGCATTGGTGAATGGAGTGTGATTGTATGGAATGCCTCCTTTGCAAGTCTCCAAATTGATACTTGATGACTTGTATGAGCACAGTGATGGTTACTTCTCTGCCCCAGGGTACCAATCAATTGATCCAATTAAGATTTCTTATGCAGATGGTTGTGTTGAGGAGGGACATGTGTTGAACACAAACGGCCCTTGCATCTTTGCCCATGAGGTTGAAGATATATTGCTATATGTACATGTAAAGATGATCTAATCAGAGATGCTCTTTGAGCCAATTTCCTGTACTTGTAGCTTGAATGTAATCTGTGGATCCAATCAATGAAAGTTGTAGCATTATAAGAGAAAGGTATTTTCTGTATGAACTGTAGAAAGGTGTAGTCAAGCTGAATAGTTGCATGATCAAATGTTGCTATGGCTGGTAAGAATTTTGTAGGGGATCTTGTGCCACAAGTTCTTTCTTATCACACTTGCTGATTTGTATGCTTTAAGGATTAGTTAGCTTGGCAGAGCTATAAAATGTTTTAAAGGATTTACAACAATTTTTTTCCTAATGCATGTGGGACTTCTCGATTGGAGATGGATATTGAAGAATGTCTGATATATTATGTTCTTTGTTCTCATGATTTGTGCACATGTGTATCTTTGATTCTATTGTAGTCGCATACACATATCCTACCATTTTGCATGCTATGACTCAGTTTCCCTATTGAATAGGCACTGGTCAGGTTGACTGAGAGATCAATCTTTTCATTAAAATATAATTCTGGTTGCTATTCTTAGTTTAGTAGTAGTGGTTAGGCTCTACTCACTATTGTGATTCAATAGTACACATTTGTTCATAGCCTAAGTGAATTTAAGGCTGAAATACATTAAGAGGATTATGCTAGTGTAGTCTCCAAGATGCATATGTGTATATGATATTAAGGAGATTCATGAATGGTTATGCAACTTGTTATGTCTTTAGTTGTATGTGCATACTTCTTGTTACCTACTTATTTGAGGTCTTTTAGGTCTAGTTACAGCTGCCAATATGCTGTGGGCTTAGTGACAATTTATGGGAGTTTATCATGTGCTGAGTATGGTAGTTGTTAGCTTGATTCTAAGTGTTTGCATTTGTTAAGTGACCTCAGGGTACACCCCTGCCTTAAGAAGGAGAGATTACTCACTCTCTTGAACTGGCCCATTGCTGTCACTATCTGATCATCAATCTAACTCATTACCCTATGTTGACCTTCCCCAGCCTTAGGTTTGGGTATTTTTCTTTAGGATTTGTGTAGATACAAATTTGGATGCTAACAAAAGGCACCATTGTTAGGGAGAATGCTGCCGATGTTTTAAACTTTGTTATGGTATCTCGAGCACCTGTCAAGTGTCTTTTAGTGATGTCCTTTTGTTGCATGTAGTTGGCAGCTTGTCAACTTCTGCAAACAAATGGCACCATTGTTGGGGATAAGTTCCAGTTCAGTACCACTTGGGTGTTTGACTGTGAAGACTTTGCTGGTGGAGAAGACCCAAATATATCAGGACACTTGGAGCTTCTTGTGGTTTAATTTTTTTCTTAGGAGGTTGGGCTGGCAATGCTGCAATTATTCCTGATATTTCTTTGTTGCTTTTGATGGTGTTGGGTGTGGTTTCTACATGCATGTTCTAGGATAGCAAATATAAAGGTGCAAAATTTTTCTTCTTGCTCTCTTTTCATGAGAATACAGTTATGATTTATGTATGAATGCTCTCAAGTAGATAGTGTACAAAGATAAGATTTAGAACAGAAACATAAATTTTGAGTATGGGTTGTTCTTGGGCACTTGTTGGGAGAATTTTATAAGCATTTTCTTTGTATTACTCTTGAGTATACCCCTGAGCCTTTTAATTGTAAAGAATGTGAAAATTTAGGGTATGCTAGTGAGGAAGGTTCCTATGTTGCAGACTATTGTGAAATTTCCCCTAATGTTTATCAAGCCCTTGTCGATATAAAACAAGAAATGGCTGCTATTATGAAAGAAATAGAAGACTTAGAACAATGATGCCTTAAACAAATAGCCCAAGCTATTTACTTGTAGACCTTAGAAGTCTTGTCTGGTGTTAAAAAAGACGATGATGAGCCCTTATGTGAGTTAGACACTAGATTTGAAGGTGTATTAATGGATATTCTTGAGATTACTAACCTTGGAGAGTAAGTTTGTACATCAAAGCCATTGGGGATGATATTGGTCTTCCTTTGCAAGACATCAATCCTACAACTCTCTTAAGGGCTTACACCTGGCTGAGCATAATGAAGAGATTCAAAGGATCTCAAGTTTTTGAGTTCTACATCTGTTTGGGCTTCTAGTGGTATGCATGAGGACAAAATGTTCATTTAAATTAACTGATTGCTGTTGGTGAGTTTGAGTCCCAAATGCCCATATTTGATGATCCTTATCCTTTAGTTCATGGTTGCTAACCATTTCCTGAAGAGCGTACAACTGAAGGTAACACAAGTGAAGAAGAAAGTACTCTTGGTGATGCTGGTTCAACATCATGTATTTCTTGATCAGTTGGATTGCCGTAGTATTGTGTATGTAGTTAGTTGCAGCAGTTTTGAATATAAAATAGAGGGGTGGATGGAAGAGGAAGCTCTCCATTTGTGGTGCCTCAGGGTTCTTTTTTGGGTGCCAATGGTTTGGGTGGCAATTCTAATGAATTGACTGATTTTGAGCCAACATTTTCTAACCATGGCACTAAATTTTATTCTAATCAATGTGTTACATTTGCTGATTTAGTCAATGAAGCCGAAGGTGAAAGCAGTCAGTGGGATTTGATCATTTGAGTGTAGAAAATGGTGAAGAGGGACTGCCCTATTTAGATGACACAGATTGTTTCATGCTCCAGCTGTTCTTTTCAAGTGTATATCTGATTTTGGAATCGCCCGCAAATCAGCATTATGATCAAGTATACACTCTTGGGTCAGGTGAGCCACAAATGTGCTGTTCCTATGCTGATGTAGTTGAGGAAGTTGGCAATCAGTATGGTGTTGGGTTACGTATCAGAACACATATTGCATTTTAGCTCATGATGATCCTGTAGTTGACTTTTATGCCTCCAAGTTGCATTATTTTGATCAAGATGATGATTATCTGCATGATGACAATGTTCTTTATGATCCATTTGAGTTGCATAACATGTCAATTCCAGCTGAACTAGGTGTGTATGATCAGTCCTTTTTCAGTAATAGTGGTTTCATGTGTACATAATTGGTTTGTTGCTTCAGTTGGGCAAGGTATACATTTTCAAGTTAAAGAAGTGCAGCTTGACTAAAAATAGTGTTTTTGATAGAGGCAAATGGTGGACCTCACTTCATCTATGGGCTTGGGCCATAAATTTTCCTTTGTAGGGTTTGACCTGCATTATTTGTTTGTTGGTGTTTGCAGCCATACATAAAAATTCAATTCTTGTCATGTGTCTACATGTGATTGGCTGCAAGCTGTATATATGTCTAAATGTTTTTGATCTAGGCGGTAGGTATTTGTTTTCCTTTTGTCATTGTTGTGTTGTGTCTTGAATATATCTCCTTATGTGTGTCTTTTGTTGTCTCTATGGCACTCCCCTATATACTTCTTGACCTAGTTGCACCCTAGAGTGATGTCTGAATTCTTGTTGTGCCTACAAGTGTCACACATCCCCAATTAGAGCTAATGTGAATACGTGTCCAAAAATGCATTTCTCATGCTTTTATTGATGCTTTTGTTTTCGTTTGGCCCTACATTGATATTTGATCTGCGAGTTCTTTAAATGGGTCCCATTGATATTTTTGTGCTTTGTGTTGTGTCCCCTACCCCTTTAAGTCTTTGTTTTGTGCTTAAGTGTCAAAAATTTCCATGTTTGGGGTCGCTATGCCCTTAATCTTGCAGTATGCATAGGGTTATGAGTAGTCGGCTTATGGCTACCTTAACTCTTAATTAAGTTATATTATCATTAATATATTTTTATTTAATTATTTAGGTCAGCCTAGGGCTTATATGTTGTTATTAAAGTCGGCCTAGGTGATATCCTAGGCATAAGTAGGGTATATATGGGAGGTAATTAGTCTCATTTGATCATCAAATTGTGAATTGTGTTCTCATTGGAGATATTTGGAGGTTTGTCCCCATGAAGTAGCTTGCTATTCTTAGTTATTATCAAGTAAAATATTTCATACCATATTCCTCTTTTGTGCAAGTTATCTCATTACAAGTGGGTATCAAAGCATGATTTTGGCTCCATGAAAGCAAGACATTTTTTTCAATTTTGGAGGTCATTTTGGGAAGTGCATATCTCTTAGATTTTGGTGAAATTTTTCCTGATTTTTGGAGAGTTTTTGAAGAACATATTGAAGCATTACAGTCCAAATTTCAGAGGAGTTGGAGTAAGTATTAAGCCATTTATTGCAGAATTAGTGTTTTAAAAAAATCATTTTCAAAGTTGCAAATCAGCTAATTTGTTGAAGATTTTTCTGGGAAAGTGCAGCCTAGGCCCAGGTAAGTTACAACAATAATTTTAGATCATTTTGATTTTATTTGTATGATTTATTGCAAAATTATTTTCCATCATGATGGGGCTTGCAACAAGAGGCAAGAAGAATGTTGTCACACTTGGTAAATCTCCAAATGCTAATATTCATATGGGATCTAGGAACTTGTCACCAAATGTGGGTACACATAAGTTTGATGGCAAGGATCCCACTAATTTGGATGAATCAAATGGAGATTTTTTTGATTTGCATCAAATTCCAAGTGGACAAAAGATGTCAATGGCTTCCCTATATCTAGAACAAGAGCAATTAATTTGGTATCGATGGCTATGTGCTCAACGACAAAAAGATGGCCTCATTGTCTCATGGTTAGTCTTTACAGAGGAGTAACAATCACAATATAACAATAGTGTGGCCAACAACTTCTTCAGCCAACTAGCTAAATTTCAACAAATAGTATTAGTCAAGGACTACATTCAACAATTCCAAAATCTATCCTTGAGGATGTAAATACTTATAGAGGATGTAATGGCCCCTTTTTGACGGTGAGAAAATTAAATAATATTAATCATTATCACCTAAAAATAATTAAAAGGTAATAATTAAATAATTCATAAAAGTGACTTTAGGAAATCAATATTAACTAAAGTCACTTAATATATGAGATAACTACTCAAAACTGTCAAGTAATATTATAAGAAGAGGTTTGGTTCTCCGGAAGGATATCAATTGTAGAATTTGATTATTGAGAGGAATTTTGGAGAGCAAAACTCTTCAAAGCTTGAGGACGAAAAACCTCGGGTCTAGGATTGGACGGAACCCCAATTCCATTTGGGGTTGAATTCACTACAAGATTTACATAGAGTTTCATTGTTCAGAATCAGGAGTTTGTAATACAGTTTGAATTTGTAGAAGATTGGTATATTGTCAAAAGCCCAACTAAATCCAAGTGAAGAATTCACTCCAAATGTAATAGATAAGTCACACCAATCAATCAAAGATCTGAAAGCTGATTAATTTGATTAGATGATCCAAGTCTGATGATTCAAAGTAATACAATGATGTTAAATGGTGTATAAGTTGCTTCTCCAAATCTGATGATTGCAGCAGCAAGGCCTCGAAGTATCAATCTCAGTTCATGGATCCTCTTCTCTTGATATTTAGACTACGTGCCTTCACTTCCTTTGAAGTCCGTCGCTCTTATATGCTTGATGTTCTGTCATGTTTCTCCTTTAGCGTGCTTTTGAGTATGTCCTTCTCTCGGCACTGTATCTCGACGATTGGTGTTTTGATATCTTCTTTCTTTTTGTGCGTGTGTGCGCCCTTTTGTCTGAGTGCGGAATGGCCTGATATCTGCTTCTTGGATTTGTGTTGGTGTCTTTTATTCTTCTATCGGGTCTTGATATCGATTCTCTAAAATGCACCTTCGTTCTTCTCTCCTTATTCTCTCTATTCTCTTCTTGATCGATTGATTTCCTTTTTCCGATGATGCTTCTCCTCATCGCCTTCAACTAGATATAGGTGTGATATCTCAATAGACACATCCCTTCCATTCTTCATGCTTCCCTCTAGATGATACGCGTCTGGTCATTTGCTATTTGCATCCCTTTCATTAGTTGATTATCTCTTATTTTTGGCGGCTAACAACTTGTATTTGTCTTCATCTTGGATTTGTGTTTGATCGGCTATATTAGCAATTGATTAGTATAATATATATAAGATATGTTCTATTTTCATATAATTATATATATATATATATATATAGCTATATATGTATATCTTTTATCTATTTGAAAAATGCAAATGTATTAGAACATATACTTATCTTAATTACTCCTGTATGATGGGGACATCACATATATTTAGATGTTTCAAAGGTAGTTGAATTCATTATTCCGGGTGATCGGTTATAGCAGATATTCACATGGATACAATTATCCTTGGTTGATGGAATGTCATAATATCTTCTAAACAAATCATGGCTATTGCTGGTGATACTATTCAATACAAAGGAGCCGATACACTGCTGGAACTGATTATTATCGCACCCTCAGCTTTGGCCGATTTATTGCATTGAGTATATTAATATTTGATTGGATGCTTGCATTGATAGATTGAAGGTTTCAGTATTTATATAGACCTCTGCTCATACAAGCCACCGTTGGAGACAAAAACATATATTACGATACCATATGTTCAATAATGGGTGTTTGGAAATAAAGGATCCCACCTCTATATTTGCCCTTTCTGAGACTTAGTTTATCGGGCTGACACTTCGTGTTGGTGTATTTCTTGAAGTATATTATGGCGTTGCCTTAGTATTGCTTGAAGTCTATATTTTGGCATTGCCTTAGATATATTATTGGCCAGAGTAGGGAGTAAATAAAGGTTATTGAGGCACAACCAAACTTATGATCGAGAGCCTTATTTGCATAGCTAGATTGGAAGATTAATCGGTATTGAAGGAATTCAAGAATGTATTAAGTTTCTAGGGAAAAGGATTAAGGCTTGAACACATATACTCAACCGCCTAACCAAGATCGATGTGACCAATGAAGTTTGCCGCCAAGAGTATATGATTCGGGCTATGTCCAGATTGTGACCAGATTGTGACGGGAATGATCAAATGGTTATGTAGTCTCCGTGGAGTTACATTCTATAGAAGAAGACACCGGATTATATATTCTATTGAAATTATAAGTACAATGGAGGAAGTCCCGATATCGGGCATTCTAGCGGCATATCAACATACATGGTACGTAACATTCTTACTGGCTTATTCTATAAGCATTGGAAATACATTAGTTAAGAAGGAGAAGAATGCATAAGCATCTTTCCTAATCACCTGTGCATTCTCAGTAACATCATTGGCATTACACAAGAGCTATTGAATATTCTGCACTATGAATTACTTGGTGACCCGTAAATTCGAAGTTGAATGTTCATCTCTGTTTCTGAAGGAATACATATATAATACCATTCATTGATATATATGATACTTGAAACTGCAAATTCTGATCTGCATTTTTAATTTGGAAAAAATACTACTTCAAACTAGAGCATACCAAACCTTAATGTCAGTTGGCACAATATAGCATATTACAGTTGATATTGCTAGCTCTTTTATACACAACAATTCCCATTGTCTCCAAGGACCATTGAATGACTTCATATATTTGCTGAGTGCTGGTTTGGTGATTGGAATAAGAACAAAGTCTAAGGAAATCTGGTCATTCTTCCAATATCAGAAGATAGATCGTTCAAATAGTTTGACACATAACATTGTCAAACTTGGGGAAATTGATAATAATCTTGGCCCCAGAGGTCAAGGTTATTATAGAGGAGAACTTCAATCACTTATTTTTGGGGGGTCTCAAAGATCACATCCAACATGAGGTACATATGTTTAGTCCTAACTCTATATCGAAATCTTTTATCTTAGCACATAAGGTAGAGAAGTATTTAATTCCTAGAAGGCAAGGGGTTAATGGGATAAGAGAGAAAGGCTTCTCAACACCTTCACTTCCTTTGCCTACTAGATTGACACCACAACAAATTGGGGAGAAGAGAGTAAAATGTTTATATTTTTAATTGTGACAGCAAATACAGTAGAGGACATAAATGCAATGAGAAGAAATTATTCTATATTGAAGGTCCATGTGAGGAAGAAGAGGAGGAACCAATATTAGAGGGTGACAAGGAGTCAAAGGAGGAATCATAAGATCCCCAACCAATCATTTCTTGTCATGCACTCTCAGGTTTTAGTGCCCCACAAACTCTCAAGGTAGTGGGTTTCTTAAAGAAAGGAAGTGTAATAGGATTAATAGACTTGGGAAACACTCATAATTTCATCAACAAAAAGTTGGCTACTCATCTAAATTGTTTTATATATCCAGCTCTAGAATTTTAGGTTTTGATTGCAAATGGGGGTATTGTTAGTTGGTTGTTTTGGGAAATGTCACAACATTAAATTATCCATGTGAGATTATCATCTTGATTGCCCAATGTTTGCTATCTTCATGGGTGCAACATATATTGTTTTGGAGTACAATGGCTTACTACTTTGTGCACAATTGAGATTGAACATCAAGGATTTGTTCATGAGATTGCACTCAAAAGAAAAGATAGTGGAGCTAAGAGGGTTGCATGCTAAGTCCCCATAGATGGTAAGCTCTCATCAAATTCAAAATTTTCTTAAGAAAGGAGCTGATGGATTTGTGGGCTAATTATTTTCATTAGAAGCCTATCAATCAAATGCTCCTACCCATCCAGATTTACAAGCAATTATAGATCGCCACTTAGTGGTTTTTGGAGGTATGCCTAAAGGATTGCCTGCCAAGAGGGATCATGATCATGCCATATGACTAGTCCTAGGAAGCCAACCACTCAATATTAGGCCTTACAAGTACCGATATATACAAAAAAGTGAGATTGAAAAGATTGTTTAGGAGATTCTAGAGGTAGGAATTTAGGAGATGCTAGAGGCAGGAATTATTGGCCATAGCTGGAGTGCTTACTCCTGACTTGTAGTGATGGTGCATAAGAAAGATTAAACTTGACAAATGTGCCGGGACTACAAAGTGCTCAATATGTACACCATCTAAGATAAGTTTCTTATTCTAGTCATTGATGATTTACTAGATGAATTGAATGGAGCTATTTTTTTTTGCAAAGTTAGATCTTAGATCAAGTATCATCAAATTCAAATTAAGGAAGAAGATATTCCCAAGACAACATTTAGGACTCATGAGGGTCATTCTGAGTTTTTGGTGATGCCATTTTGTCTTACTAATGCACCCTCTACATTTCAAAGTTTGATGAACTCCATCTTTAAGAATTTTTCGAGGAAGTTTGTATTAGTGTTCTTGATGATATATTGATTTATAGCAAGACATGGGAGGAACATTTGCAACATGTTGATCTAGCAATGCAAGTTCTCAAAGATCACCGGCTCTATGCGAAGCCTTCCAAGTGTGCTTTTGGTCTCAAAGAGGTTGAGCACTTGGGACACAGTTTTGTACGAAGGAGTAAAGGTGGATCCTAACAAAATTAAGGCTATCATGGAATAGCCTATCCCCAAAAGCATCAAGAAATTGAGGGGCTTCTTGGGATTGACTAGATGCTATATAAGATTCAAGAAGAACTATGGCCGTATAGTAGCACCTCTCATAGCTCTATTGAAGAAGGATTCTTTTCAATGGAATGAGTTAGCTATTACAACATTTGAGAGATTGAAGGAGGCTACGTGTACTACTTGAGTTCTCGCTACTATAGACTTCACCATGGATTTTATTGTAGAATGTGATGCTTTAGGTAATGGTATAGGAGCAATTCTTATGCAAGAGTGTTGGCCCATTTCTTTTGAGAGTCGTCAATTAGAGGGTAAGAATCAACTCAAACCTATTTATGAGAATGAAATGCTAGGTATTCTTCATGTAGTAAAACAATTGGAGGCCATATTTAATGGGTAGACACTTCAAAGTTAAGACAAATCATGATAGCCTAAAATATTTGTTGGAACAAAGATTATCTTCTGAAGAGCAACAAAAATGGGTCACTAAGATGTTGGGGTATGACCTTGACATTGTATATAAGAAAGGGAAGGAAAATATTGTAGTAGATGCATTATCTAGGACGGATGAAGCTTTATTGTGTCTCATTTAAATATTACAAACAAATTGGGTAGTAGAAGCCAAAGTAGAGTACCATAATGATGTTGCTACAAGTAATCTCATTCAACAATTACAAAGTGATCCTAGTAGTTTAGATAAGTTTTGTTGGAAGGGAGATGCTTTGTGGTATAAAGAGTGATTATATCTATGCAAGAATTCCACTCTCAAACAAAAGATTCTCACAAAGCTTTATGAGTTTCCAACTGGTGGTCATTTAGGATTTGCTAAGTTACCAGAGTCAACCATTTTCCTTGCCGATTCTAGGTACGGGACGTCCTAGAATCGGATACCTCCCGGAATCCCTGTGGAATCAGACAAGGTTCGGAATTTTCGCGTCTGAAATGGTTTTGTATTTTCCTTGCCAAATCTAAACGTTTCCATCATGACGTGGCGTTTTTGTAGAGATTCCGAGGCATTTGGTGTGGGGATCGAAAACTTTTTGCAACCTTTTTGTGTGAAAAAGAACCCGAGGAAACCCTAATGCATCGATTTCTCATTTCAACTATCGTTTTTCGTTTGTTTTCTTCTGCACGAAAACCCTAATGCAGGCGATTTTATTTCGACATCTCCATATCTGTAGGCATTTGTTATTGACTTCTCTAGGTGCAATTGCAGGCAAGTGTTTGTTATCGATTTCTCCATATCTCCAAGCAACAACGATATCTCCATTACCATTGACGTGATATCTGTGGTTTTTTTACAATTGTTTATTTCTTTTCTAATTTAGTTTCTTAATGTTTATAAATTATAGTTATATATTTATAAATTTATAATTTATAAATTGTAATTTTAATTTATAATATAGGTATTCTTTATTTAGTATTATAATATTATTATTAATTTATTTAATAACAGAATATTATATAATACTAATTATATATATTATTATCATAATAATAATATATATAATTAGTATTATAAATTTATAATATTATTATTATATAATAATATTTATAATTTAATATACACATATTTGTAATATTATTAATTTATTAATTATGTTATAAAAAATTATTTTAATGGATTATTATGTTGTATATGTATATATCTATGATTTTTATATGTTTTTTGTATAGACGTACCCACACCCCAATTTTTTTTTGCCATATCAGCATACGGTACCCACGTACCCATACCCATACCCGATTCGGCAACTTAGAGGATTTGTGAAGACGTCATCGAATCAAGCAGGACTTCTTTTGGGAAGGGATCAAAGGGAATGTTCAAAAATTTGTGGCTGAATGTTTGGTTTGTCAAAGGAATAAAGGGGAGACAATTAAGACACCTGGTCTTTGTAGCCTTTGGTTATTCCTAGCTAGCTTTGGGAAGAGGTTTCCATGGACTTCATCATTGGGCTTCCAAGGTTTAAAGGTAAGAATGTCATCATGGCAATGGTGGATCGCCTCAATAAGTATGCCCATTTCATTGTATTATCACATCCTTTTATAGCAAGTGTACTGGCAAAAGCATTTTTTGAGAATATACAAAAGCTACATGGTACACCTAAGGTTATTTTTAGTGATTGTGATCTTATCTTTACTAGTAACTTTTGGACAAATTTATTCTCATGTTTGGGTACTCAATTGGCTCATAGCTCTTCATACCGTCCTCAATTTGATGGGCAAACTAAGGTTGTTAATAAGTGTTTGGAAGGGTATCTACGTTGTTTCATTTCAAATAAGTAGTCTCAATCAGTAGATTGGCTACCACTATTAGAACGGTGGTATAACACTTCTTTCCATTGTTCATCAAAAATGTCTCCATTTATGGCTCTATATGGATATACTCCTCCATCCATCACATGATCATTGGGGTTGTCACCAAGAGTTCAGGTTGTGGAGGACCACATGCATCATTAGCCATAGGTACTTTCGAGACTCAAGAAGAATCTAGCCATGGCACACAATTGAATGAAGCAGTAGGCTAATCAACATGTAATGAAAGGAATTTTGAAGTTAGGGGCTGGGTATTCTTGAGATTGCAGCCTTATAATCAAATGTGATTGAAGTAACAGACAAAGAACAATAAGTTGTCGCCAAAATATTATGGTCCATATCAAATCATGCAAAAGATAGACAGTGTTGCCTACATGTTTCAGCTGCCTCCAACTACAAAGATACATCCAATTTTTCATGTTTCCTATTTGGGGAAAGTAATTTGGCGTTAGCCCTACATAGACAAGATTACTAGAGCTTAATGAAGAAGGAAGAATCATATTGGAACTAGAGTTCATTCTTCAAACACACATAACGAAGTTGAGGACTAGAACACTCATCAAGTATCTCATCCAGTGGAAGAATTTACCAATTGAAGATGCCGCATGGGAGGATGAAGAGTTCATTTAGAAGCATCCACACTTGGTTAGCATTGAGGACAATGCTTCTTTGAAGAAGGGGGGCATGCTATGCCCTTAATCTTAGAGTATACATAAGGTTATGAGTAGTCGGCTTGTGGCTACCTTAATTCTTAATTAAGTTATATTATCATTATTATATTCTTATTTAATTATTTAGGTCGGCCTAGGGCTTATATGTTGTCATCTAAGTCGGCTTGGGTGATATCTTGGGCATAATAGGGCATATATAGGTGGTAGTAAGTCTCATTTGATTATTCGATTGTGAATGGTGTTCTCATTGGAGATATTTGGAGGTTTTCCCCCTCAAAGTGGTTTGTTATTCTTAGTTATTATCAAGTATTTGCAAAATATTTCATTATTATATTCTTATTTTTTGCAAGTTATTCATTACAAGAGGCTTGTAGTCAAAGTGTAGTTTATTTGGGAGTTGTAGAGGTTTGGCATAATTATGCAATTCTAGCAAATTGCTTACCCACCTTTTCCTTCCACTCAGATTATTCTAGGAACTTTGGACCTATTAAGTAGGCACACAAATGTTGCAAAGTGCATGTTGATCCCCATGCTCTACGATTGCTTTGATTGTTGGACATTTTGATGCTGCTTGCATTATTTGCAAATAGCTTTTAGAGCTCCAACTTCCACACCTTGTGTTGCTCATTGGGATTTTGTGCTCATCTGCAAACGTTGCAAAACTCAGCCTCATGCCTCTATATTACTTGAATTGAAATTGTAGCCATAATGCAAGAATTAATTTAATTTTTGTATCAAGTTCTTCCACCTCACCTCATGTTTTTGGGTGGTAATGGTGATCTTCAACCTAGATGCTTGTTCTAAAGGACCTTGCAAATCAATAAGCAAACCAAACAAATTCTTTAATCTCGCTTCAATTTCGTTTATAGGTTGATTGGATGAATCAAAGTAGTATTCAAGAATTTGATTTGATAGACTGTTGATTTGTGTAGACGGCCATGTTAATAAATAATTATATTGTAATCTATTAATGTTATAGTGCAGCGTCGGGCTGCTACTTCCAGCACTCCTTGTCTCCTTGAAGACAATTCAAATGATAGCCTAAACGGCTATTTGAATTGTAATATAATATTTTGAAAAGGCATGACTTTTACTAATGAAGGCTCGATCTCATGAAGAGGCGCGATCTTAAGAGGCCGACATCATGTATGTTATGGATGTGATTTCATTAAGAGATATTTAATATTTGCTAAGTGTAGCCGACTTACATTTATGAAGTGACACCATTACTTGTGGCCGACATCATGCTCATTGAGGACGCGATTTTGAAGGGTCATATTCTTCTATGAAGGCCGACTTGGTACTTTGAAGGGTCATGTTCTCCACTCCATCTTGTATATATATTCGATGGTGTTTCATTGTTTATCATTCATTTATTGTTCAAGTTCAGGTGTCATAAGTGCGAGTTTGTCTCAAGTGCAGATCGTCATTTTTGTAGAAGACTGAGATTAATATCATCAGATTGCATCACTTTGTTACTGTATTTGCATCAGTTTGTGGTGCTTCTTATTGGCTTTCATATCGGCCCTTGTAAAGGAGACAATTTGTGTTGACATTTCAATATATAAGTGATATATTGTTGCTGGGTTTTTCTCCCTCAAGTGGAGGGTTTTCCCAGGGTATCTGCTGTGTTATTGTGTTGATTTTGAATTAAATTTCTGTGCTCTACATCTGATCATAAAACTAACATGGTATCAGAGCAGGTTTGAAGAAGATCTTGATCAGATTTAAGTCTTGCAGCGATACTCTTTATTCTCTTTCTCATCTTTGATCACTTCTATCTCTTCATCAAGATGGTGAACGGTCTCAAGATCGAGGACAGACTTGAGGGAGCAACAAATTTCACATCTTGGAGATTCAGAATTATGCTCACCTTGGAGGAAAATGACTTGGCTGAGTTCGTGGAGAGCAAAGTCTCCGAGCCTATGGATGAGGAAGAAAAGGTTCAGT
>VDFB02315805.1:0-17800 GCA_007258455.2 Sequoia sempervirens | reverse complement strand
AAAATATTTTTCGTTGATGTAGGATTGCAAACAACCAAGGATGCTCTTGCATCAATACCACATTTTTTGATGATGAGATTAATACTTTTGTTGCCAAATATTTTTATTGTTCACATTAATTAGGTTCAATTTCATAATAAATTGTTTCATGCCTTATTTTATGAGGGACGGTTCATTGTTGAAAATCTTAAAAGTTCATGATTCAATGAATACATTGTATTGAGAACTCAGCTAAGAGGAAAAAATTGTAAAGAAATTTGATAACAAGTCTATACAATAGGCTGATATCTATCCATCTATACTAAGAGACAAATCCAAAAGGGTTTTTTACACAACCAATATATTGTTTCAAAAAATCATTGATTTTGTTTTAAAGATAATTCCTGCATCTATTCAATAAGCCCTTCATGCTAACATTCTCTTGCAAGAATACCATACAACATTTGATCCTTTGTACTTGTAATTACATTTCTCATAAATAGTGTTAAACTTTGCTAATACATAAAGAATAATAGATAATCTAAAAAAGTGATAGCAATATTACAAATCTCATAAAGTTATTACAAACCTTAGAATAGGTAAATAGATTTGTCACTGCATCTTTGATGTGACTCACCCAATGGGTAGCAACAGATGTTCCAACAATTGGAGAAATCAACTTTCCTCTATGTTTGAGAGGGGCAACTCCCTCAGATGATATGGTTTTGGGTTTTTCGGGGTATGTTCTTAACTACAAAATAGGAGAGGAAACTAAAATGAAACCCAAATAGAAAAAAGGATAACTAAAAATTACACAAGGAAAAGGAACCAATACCAAGATTCAATTCTTAGGGAAGAACATTCAAATATGAAACATACAATTAGGGGTTTAAAGAGAAAATTTTTGGTCATACAAAAGATACATTTACCAAGAGTTTCATGTCTCATTGATCACAAAAAGTTACCTATAATTTCATCCTAGTTGTATAGAGGAAAACATTGAATTTCACACACTACAGAAAATATAAAGAAAGGTTGCAGATTAGACACAAAAACAAATTTCAACCTAAAGAGACAATCTACTAGCTCTACAACCAACCCAATTAATTTTTATTCAATCCAATAAGGAGAACTCTACAAATACTTGCTTTTGTACACAATGTGAGAAATCCCATTTCCAAAAGAGAACCCATTTATATTCAAAATGATTACATTTATAGTTTTCCCCTTTGTAGCTAACCCAAAATTGATTTATTTTTCGGACTTATAAAACCTCTTAAGTAATATTACAAATCCTTTTTAATAAGTGTGTATGTTTAACTCATTAACAAAAATGAGTTCAAACTTTGGTAAATTAACTTTATTAAAAAATGATAAGTCCTTGCTAAACATTGAAAAATATTCAAATGTCAAGATATTATGTCAAATAATTTGCATTTGTGGGCTGTAAGTATTGATTTCTAGGAATAAATTTGTCTCCTCGCTTTCAAGCTCCCTTATGAGACATCAAATCTCAATTTTCATCAATTCCATATTTGCTTCAAAATTGACCATTCGTGACTACATAACTTCTATAGATGTTTGAGAAGAGTTTATTCTTTCAAACTAGTACATCCTTAACACATAGCTAGATTGCATTGTGGTGTTTATTGAATCAATCACTTTCCTTAGTTTTATGTTGCATCCAAATGATATCTTTGGAATAGTTATGTTTTCAAAAACTAGTTGTCTACTGCTAGTACAATTTGTGTTCAACTTTATTCTTCTAATATTCCCTACCTCTGCCTTTTTGTAAATGATTTCATATTCCCTTTGTCACCTATAGATAATATTGTAACTAGCATGTTTGTAGTGATGACTACCTAACTAATTTGCGTACCTATCTTGTGGTTTCACTAATGAGTAAATGACATATTAAATGATAGATACTTGACAACTACGTCAAGATGTAGTAGACATATTCCTGCATAGCTATCTTATTTCCACATAGTTGATTTATTAGACTGCAACAGACAAAGTAAAGCATTCCTCTTCTACTAGCTCACTTAACAAGTATAGACAAGTACAGTGCATTGGAAAGTGTTGGTAACACATTTAGACATAAATATAAACATTGTATTTCGTTATTTCTGATAATGTGATTTTTAGTATTAAAAATTTTGAGCATTTTTCATAATGATGAGGCAAGAATTTGGCTTCTTTTTTCCTTCCCAAGCATTGTAACCTTTAACTAAGTGTGAGTGTGTTAAGGCCTTACACATTTGGTAGAAGTAACTTAATCTTTATTTTTAGTTGAGAATTATCTCTAAAGTTGTTTGCTCTATTTTAGAATTATATTGTTTGGTATCTAATGAAGAAAATGATGCATAATATAAGTTCAACATGAAGTTGTGATCTAAATAGGGATGCAAATCCTTATACATCTCTTGTAGTTTTAAATTTTGTGCCCATTTGGCAGATCAAAGCCATAGAGAGAACATGCAATCACAATCGACATAATTACATAAAATGAAAAAATGTAACATTTGGTATTGTATTAATATAAGGAATGTGGATACAAAATGGCCGCCAAAAAATTACCAAGGCAAGGCCAAAATTATAAAGTAAAAAGTCATATTTTTGCAACATACATATCATAAGCTCTTACGTGTCAAATCTGACTTTAAACAAAGTTCAAAGAACAACAAGAAAGATAGTTGTTTCTTCAAAAGATGACTAGTGAACAACAATTTTTCCTTTCATACATAGATAAATGTAGGAACCAACAGTTTGCATCATATACGCATTAACATGATCAAAGTCTGAAAGAGAACTCAAATAGTGGGTAGGATCACTGAAGTCTGTTGTGTGTTGATGTTCCATGAAACAAAATGGAGGGCACTAGGTTTGTATAAAGTGGTTAATTTTGTACCAAGAACATTTTCCTACATTGATCTCTTTGCTTGAGTGGCCATACTTTTGGTGGCAAGAGAAAACACTGCATCCACGACAAAAACTAATAGAATCAAAATCCACCAAGTTAGTAAAATTAATAGTGAAAGCTAAAAGTGCATGGTTTGTACAAGTTCTGGCATAAACAAATTAAAGTTTCACAAAAGACAAGCATTAGTAACTAGATTGTGTCCACTCTTATAAGCTTTGCTAGCTTCACCAACCCAAGCACTTGACCAAGGTCCATAATTATCCAAGATTTTTTTGAGGTGAATGTATACTCTTCTTGGATCCAATATCTTCTCCACAAGAAGCTAATCAACACCTGGTAACCAAATAACAAATTGACAAGAAGTATCATCTAAAACCTTGATATGATGAACACATTGATGACAACTATTCAAGAGGTTCTTGGCAGATCAAAAGGTGATAGAGGAAAGGTCATAGCTACAAAATTCAAGTGTTTCAAGTGCATGATAGTGATCAAGGGACAATAGTTTCAAGTTGAAGTAAGATAATATATTGAACGCCATTCAAGACAATGAAAAAGAAATGATAGACACATCAGAGGAGGAAAAAGATGAATATTTTTGATCTGTTGTCCTCATTATTGGGTTACATTCTTTGCAATACAAGCATATCCAAGAGAATTTTAAAGAAAAGGCTAGGAGATCTGAGTTTTTCTATTATACTGCTACAAATGTGGTGAATATAAAATTAATGATGCATATAAAGGCAACCGAAGGAAGCAACAACATGGAAATCTAATCATATACAGAGCACATTGAAAAGGTAATGGACTGTGCAAGATGACTTTGGCATTAGTTTCATGGAGGTTGCATACCAAAGAGGAAATTAAGCAGGGGTTGTCTCATATCAAAAAAGGTTAGAAGACAGTCTACAATGATCTAAGCAGTAGAAGCTATGCAAGACAGTCTTGATTAAGGTGTTTTCAATCCTTATGCATGGAAAAATTAAGACAATTGATAAGGTTACAATGAGAGTATAAGAACATTCATGGACTATTAAAGATGGTCAATGAGTCATATATATTATATGCTTAAAGGAAAAAAAATTTCATTTTAAATAGCCAATGGCTAAAAGGTAAGGTAATGTCTTTGTGCTAGCCTTGACATTCTTCATGACTGTGATGTAATGTATAGTCCAAGTGATAAACTTCTTTAATGACAGTGATCTCATCAAGGTCCTTGATAGTTGAAGATTTTACACTATTTACTTGAAAAATCTATAGCATCCAAGCCTTTTTTTCATTGGATTAATGTCTACAAAATCAAAATTCTATCTTTGCAAAGTGAAGCAAAGTGATAAAAAGGGATACAATGAAATTGAAGAGGAGTAAGACCATCAAGAGTTGATAATGACCAAAAAGTGTAGTCACAAGGGAAAAATAATACAATGCAAGCATAAAGGTCAGTGAAGTAATGCATTTCATGAGTTTTTAGTTAATGGCACCATTAAGGTTGTACACATTTGTATCAAAGCATATGGTATATAATATGTATGTATATAGATTAGGTAGAGTAGTGATTACAAATTGGTATCTGAACATATCATATCATAGTAGCATTACACTCAACAAACTTGCCATTAATCCCAAGTAATCATGACTTATTGCAAGTTTTCACAAATTATTCAAGAAGTTAGGCCATCATAGAAAACTTTTGCAAACTATTTGAACATACCTTAAGCAATCTCAAGAGACACATGATAAAAGGTAGAATCTTAGCAAATTTACCTTTTGTACCCAAGAATGACTCCTCGTACATAGAGCCTAGAAAAAGGCATGTGCCAAAGAGTTTGAATCTAAATAAATTATCAACATGTTTCATTCAAAATTTTGAGTAGCTATTGTGAAAACATAAAATAAACATTGCATTTTGTACCAACAACTTGTTTACCTATTAATTAACTCAGGCTCCACCAGGGTCATCATGCCAACTCTAAATTGAGTGACCCTTTGAGTGAGAATCATGCTTTGATGGATGCACTAATCCCTGGAGATAGTACAAGACATGCACACAATCTAATTACATTATGCCAAATTGGAAATAAAGTTATATATCTATATACATGTGTACAAATTATATATATGTACATGAGTACATGATTTAAAAACATAAAACTCACCTATCCACTAACATTAGTCACATCAACCAAATCATGCCTACATACATGGTCTTTCCTCAATCTTGGTGTAACATGAGCTAACTCCCTATACTATACATATGTGTGTGTGTTAGGACTATCTACCATTTATGTAAAACAAGTAATATTATAGTTTAAACAAGTTTAAATTGTGCATGCATGTACACACATACATACCCTTGTATCAAGTGGTGCAGGATCTATTGTAATGATCCTATCTATCAACTCGGTTGTATCATGGGTCTCCCTAGCTAGCTCCAGTATTGATGGGTGTACTGGACTAACTAGGTGAGATGACATCAATGACATGTCTCCATGTACCAGTATATCCACAAAACTTGACGATCCCATCTGCAACTGATCTTCAACTAAATCCAATCCCTATGATGCATGATGTCAAACACTAGCAAAAGGACCAGTAGGTGTACCCTTGTCTCCAATAGTTGAATGATCTATAGGTGGATCTAACAAATGTGCAATGCTGCCAAAGTGATGAGAATGATGTGGAGGACTTGTAGTTTGGTTGGATCCTAGATGTGAACGAGCTCTACCCACATGTCCTCTGACCTCATGTATTAGGATACCAAGCTCTACCGAAATGAAACCATATGCCTCCAATAGGTCATCTGACAAAAAATGAGTCATACTTTGAAGCATCTGCTCTCCTTTGAGACCATCTATTTCTAAGGGTGAAAATACACCCGCCATAGCATAAGGATCAATACCATGATACAATGGTCTAGATCATGCAAAATGACTCATCAAATGTCTCCCCACATGATCAGTAGATATTGTAGATGCAGCAGCAACTATATCACCAACACTGTCAATTGCTTCCCTTTGGGAAGAAATGGAAACCTGCTCTGCAATAGGCGCCAGGGTTGTAGAGATAGCAGGCAATCTCTCCCCAACCAAATTCTAATAAGATTGAGGATGTAGATTTTGTTGATGAAAAGCCTCCCTGTCAGCAACCCTACCACGCCACTGACCATAATATTGTGGTAGGTCCAAGTAGTTGATATTAAGGCCTAAATGAACCTTAGCGTACAACTATTGTGCAAATTATAAAGGAATTTGGTCATTATTTGGATAACAACCAAATGTTGCAAGAAAGTGTGGGTATATCAAAGGGGCCATCTGAGGATCAACACATCGAGTCACCTGATATCCCTTAACCTTGGATTTACCAATGTAATATGGAAAACATTGTTCTTTGATGGTTTCTTTTGGGACTTTCCGCTAAACATCTGCAAGAGAAGCCTTTCCAATAATCTTGTGCTGCATCTTAGCAAGAATAGTTACTATAGTGTCAGCAAAATAAGCATTTGTGGTGTGAAATTTCCGTATAATCTTCTCTAAGCTATTTATAATTGACACACATGTGTCCTTGTAAACCCCTATGGTGGTGGGATCAGCTAGAATACAACCCAATTTACAGATATCCTCATTTGTATAGGCAAATATACCCATAGGTGGTGGTTCCTAAGTTGCCATATCGGTCCTTGATTTTTCCAAAAAAATACATTACTTTAAACATCCTAATGTTTAAATTTAAGTGAACAAATCACAATCAAATTTTACTTTAGTCCAACCAAATGGAGGTGGAGACCAATAGGTACATTTTATAATGATCTTCTTTCTATAACTAATTTCATGCAATTCCTTATTAATACCCAAACCTCAAGAAAAATTGACTTTCTAAATAGAAGGAAAAGTCATAAATTTCTTAAATTAGCATTATTTAGATTATCTGCAAGAAACCTAAAAATAAAGTTACAAACATTATCAATACTATTAGAAAGTCATCAAGTCCCAACCCGTCTTAGTTGGGATAAATTTTGTAAACCTAATAGTAAGAAATCTACTTTGATGCAAATCTAACCCATAAACTGCTCTAGATATTCTTAAACAACTCACCAATTATGGATTTATAATTCTAGCTACTCCAAACATCTTTCAATTGAATGCAAAAAAAGAAATACAGTACCAAAACCAAAGCAAAAGTAAGTAGAGAAATAGAAACAAAACACAATATTTGGACTAGAGAAACCCAAAAGGGGGAAAACCTCTAGTTGGATGATTAAATACTCTCCAAACTCCACTATAACCAATTAGGTACAATCAATATGAATTAACTTCTCTTCTATAAAGTGAAAGATTGAACCCTAGAATAAAACAAATAGTAAGGAAAAACAATAAAAGCATAAAACAAATAAAAAACCTAATCACATAACTTGGAAATCCAACTAAGAAATTCTTCAAATTCTTCAATGATGACTTAAAGGCAACTAAATTTGATTAAAAATTTGTTACAAGAGCTAAGTACAACAATAATCAGTAGAAAAGTGAAAAATGAAGGATTTTCAACTGTTCAAAACTATGATTGATATATTCATGTAGTTGATGAGTTCTTCCTATGAATGTGTGAGTAACTATGAGTTTCTAGGTGAGTACTTGCTAATTATATTCAGTTGGTGAGTCTTGGAAGAATTTTACCTCATTTCTAGATCATTTTGTATTCCTAATATCTTTTGGGGTACCTTCCAAATGTTGCTTTAGTGCTATCTATGAACTTTCCTTTTCTTGTTCAAATACTTTGTACTTTGTTCTATTTTTAGAGCTGAAGAAATGTGATTTTTTCTAGGTTACCATTTTACTTTTAAATCCCCTTGGATTAAGGTTCGATTCATTATGGCTCTAATTTCGGATGTAAGCAAGAATCATGATAAAAAAAATTATGTTTTTTGAAGTGATATTGTATCCTTAAGGATGTTGTTACTTAACCCTTTGACATTGAATTCAATGTCATTGTCATTGTTAATGAGTCTTTGCACTTAGGATTCCCCATTATCCTCCAATACATTATTACACAATAAAACTATGTAGAGTTAAAACTAAGGAAAGCTCTAGAATAAGTGAGTAGAGTGAAGAAAAAAATAGAATGAATCATCCCTGTTAGTGTTGCCTCCTTTCTGAGTGGTGCAAATTTAGAAAAATTTCTCTTATTTTTTCTCTCATAACCCTATATGTAAATAAAATATTTACCAACAATTATATACCTTTGAAAAGGAAACTACATGTAATTGCAACTAGGTTGAAAAGGTCATTGGATTTGTTTGTCCTCTAATGTGGATCATCAATTGCAATAGTTTTCTCGCATGGGAGGTTGTTGATGGTAGATCAAAGAATATGAGGACCAAATTTGGAAAGCATGCCTGGTATATCAAGATTGTTATTGCTTTAGTTATAACTATGGTACTTGTAGGCTTGCCTACTACCATTACTATGTGCTTGACACTAGGGACTCAGAAGTTGACAATGATGAATGCAATTATGTGCAAGCTTCCTACTATTGAGACATTGGGTTGTGCGACAATGATTTTCTTTGGCAAGACAGGCATACTTATAACAAACTTGGTGCCAATCATTCTATGAGTTCAACTCAATAATGTCATATCAAGATGTGGAGAACAAATAAAAGAACAATTCTTTTTATCTTGATCAATGACTCCAATTTATAATGCTCAAAGGAAAGATCAGAGGAGAGAACTTTTATTTTGGTATAATACCCCTCCAATCGAAGAATAGAATAGAAAAATCCATTCATAGTGCCAATTTGTAATGATAGGAGCTTGTAATATGAAAAGAGATACACATGTAGTTTTTCTATTGTAATTTTGGAGGTTCAAAAAGGCTACAAGCCCTTGGGAAAACCAAGTATGAGATCTGGGTAATCATTGGTGAGATGGGATAACTTCCTGCCACATGACAGTGATGTATCATCTGAAATGGTTGACCCTATTTTGAAGGAATTTATTTAATCAAATATGTTTCACAAATTTTTAACACCATTCTTTTAGATGACTAGCTAGAACTGAACTACATTTTTGTCCAAATAATAATCAAGAATGATCCTTAGCCTTTGTTTGAGGCTTCCAGAAACAAAAAGGTTAAATAGGTGTTTGATTTCTATGGAGGACCTATTTTTGAAGCTGGTAATGCAAAATATTTTGGCACTTCACTAGAAAATAGTTTTGAACTTCAATTGTTGGGAAGAATAAAACTAGCACTTGCACCCATAGGAGGTTCAAAGGATACACCGATAGGAAGTTGAAGGTAACATTTAATTGTATAATTAGTCATATAACAATATATCTATGCATGCTTTGACTATAAATTTGAATTTGAATTTGTACAAATAATCATTGTATCATATATTTAGTTAGATGTTATTCAACAAATTTTAACTAATGTTGTTCAATTTTCTCATTTCATTTGAAACAATATAAAGTAACTAAGATGTCAATATGGATGTATTTAATTTGATCTTCCTATGTCTAAATGTTTTTATATGGTTTCTTTGAATACATCATCTTGATGCATATTTTTGATTTTTTTGTGTATAGTCTTGGAAGGAATGGTTCTCATTCAATGTTATGTGCTAGTAAATCTTGATGACAAAAAAGTGCTACTAACCACAATACTTTGCCTCTCACTTTACCTGAAATTTTACTAAAAAAACATCATATCAACCAAACACTGAATCGTTAGAGACCATAGCAAATAGTTAAGTGTCACAAAACTTCTTGTAATGAGTTCTTATTAACAAAAGAAACAAAATACCATGATGAAAACCTAACATGTCATGATGGGAATTCCTTGGATTGAGGAATTGAAGAAATCCCCACTTGCCATGTAAAAGTGAAGGAAAATGGATTGAGGTGGAATTATATACAAGTCCAGAATGTGGACATTGCACAAAAGAAGCTCATTGAAAAACTTCCTCCAAAAGTGTGTGGAAGAAGTGAGGCAATTATCAAGAATTTTAGTAGAGCACAATTACATGTGACCACACCAATTGCTTTTACTTTCAAACAAGTTGCTCTTACACAATGACATTGCTAATTGGAATGTGATATTCATCTCTTATACTTTTTTGCAAGGGTTTTCTACACATTTAGCAATAAGAGGACATAATGTAGAGCTATGCTTATGGGAAATCATCAAACAACTTTGCATTGGTGTTTTCACAAAAAAAAATCACCATAACTGTAACATAGATTTTAGGACCCATAATGCTTGCTCTCTTCCTAAGTTTTTCACCTAGAAAGAGAGATTTAGATCCTAAAATGCTAGATGTACATTCAATTAAGGACAAGTGTGATGTAATATGATGCAAACTAACTAAACTAAATGCAATTGACTGATTGAAATGATCCAAAATGCATGCAAAACTAAGATTTATGCCTTGTTTAAAAACACAGTGTGATATGCAAAAACTATGAAATATGAAGAGATAGAAAGAAATATGCAAAACAGAAAGTATAGGGTCAAATATGAGTGCACCTGGATGATGTGTGAGCTTTCTAGAATTTTTGGAATGCTAATGAAATTTTCTAATTTTTCACAGTGGGACTCATTCGCCAAGGGTGGCAAATCAATCCTCCGACTGGTGAAAAAGTGTTGGGAGTTGATTTCTGACAAAATGTAGATTTCTAGATTTCAAGTGGGACTCATTTGCCAAGGGAGGTGAATCAGTCCTCCCCAAGATTTCTGAAAAGTCAAGGGTCAACACTACTACTCCAAATCTAGTAATGACTGAATATTAGGTTGTCGAGGTCAATTATGTAGAAAACAGGCTGAAAGTTGCTCAAATTGCATGAAAGGATGATGAATTGACTTGAGAGCCTATTTGACTTGGAATCCACTTTTCAACACCTTTAAACCTGTTAAATCTGCAAAATAAAGGTTGCAAAGGCACATGCAAAGGGGAAAAATGTTGAGGGATTAGTAAATAGGGGTTTGCCTTGGTTAAACCTCGCTTTAGTAATTAAACCCGATTGAAATGAATGACATGCAATAGGAATGATAAATGAATAACATGGAAGTATTGCAAACTTACCACATCCTTGAATATGCAAATTTGAAGTGATGTCAAAAGGTTGCTCCAAAGTGCTTGAGAGTGCTTGAATTGAAGATGCAAAATGCTTGAGTGCTTGAGTGAATGTGGAAATTGTAGGAGACTACTTGAATTGAGTTAGGAGAGATGTAAAATGAGGTGAAAAATGCCTATTTATAAAAATTTTGTGCCTTAGTATTTGTTCATACCTCATCATAGGTCGACATGAAGTTAATTTTTAGTAAAATCCCAAAAGAAATTTGAAATATTTTGAATTTGGGGCCAAGGGGGGACTCATTCACCACCCTTGGCGAATGAGTCCCACCTAGGACCCAAAACCAAGTGTCAGAAATAAAGTTGTGTTTAATGTTGTTTGTCACGATAAGACCCAAAAATACACTTAATATAAGCATATGAGGGCATAGAAAGACAAAATAAAGCATGAGAAGGGTATAAATAGGGAAAATATGCCTAGAAAAGTGTGAAATCTAGTTACAAGACTTTACAACACTTTAAAATAGGACTTGTTGATGTATGAAAAGGTGGTTTTTAAGTGAAATACATTAAATAGAGTCTAGAAGAGTGTAGACATGTCTTACAACACTTCACAACACTTTCACAAGACGTTCTTTGAGTTTTAGCACTAAAATAAGTTTGTTTAGGCCAAGATACATCATAAAATTAAAGCAACATAACTCCAACACTATGAAACAAGGCCTAAAAGACTATGAAAATGGGAAAGGTCCATTTTTCTACGGTACAATAACCAATAAAGATATCTTAAATACACCTTCCGTAGAAAAAAATCAAATTTGAAATGTGTTTTGACAACATTTTTCACCATAAGCATATATGATCAATTCTTTTGGGAATCTCAAATTACCATGCCACTTTAATTCACTTTGATTCTCGTGATGGGCAGAGGATTCCATGAAGAATGACCACATGCATTTAAAGATAAAGCAAATAGACAGATTTCAAGCTTTCAAGGCCACTTGAATTAGGCCTATTGCTCTTCATAATAAGCACATCCAACAATCTTGTCATTTCCAAAATAAACAACCTTCTTGTGAGATATTTTCATTTGATCAAATTAGTGTGTTTTTTCCTTACCCTTTTACCATGTAGAGAATTAGTATGGGTTTCCTCCCTTATCAATATCTTCAAGAAGCAATATTAATTAATACATAGTTTAAAAATGAAAATATTAATGATGAAAACAAAGTTGATTATATCATTAGTTTTGTGTAAGACTTGACAAATTTGGGAATTGGAGATAATTACCAACACTGTTTTTGGTGACAAGCCAACTTATTCATATGGAAAACAAACAAATCTCAATGCGCTTTTGTGTTGGTCACCCATATGGGAATCCCATCCATAAAGATATCCACTATGACCTTTCTTTTGCAAGTCTAGAATATCCACACATTAATTTATTATCAATCCCTATGATGATGATCCAAGCTACAATACAACAAATTCTAATGGCACTTCCTAGGGAAATCTTTTAATATTGATGAAGGGGTGTAGAAGTGGATGGCATGGAGAAGAAAAGTGTGACCAACAGTTATGATATCATACTTGCAACAATAGGAACTTTGAATTTGTGAGCTCAAATAATTCAAGTGATCTTTTGTAAACTTTGAAGAAAAAGAAAGGAAAAGTAAGAAACGTATCGAATTTTCTTTTAATTTTTGAAAAATATCAAGGTGAAGACATGTAGGGTATGTGGCATGAGGTTGTGCACCTATCCATTATTGGTCTTCTAATGTATTTTTATTCTAGTGTTTGTATGCCAACATGGCTCCAAAGAGAGATTTAAGAGCAATGAAATCACAAAGAAGTTAGTAGTTGTTACTTGTTTATAGACTCAAACCAAATATGATAGTTGAACAAGCCATTTTATCATTAAATCACAAGGTGAAGTTTGTTGTTTAATAGAACACCTCTTATGAGAGGAGAGCTTTGATCTATATTATATTGGATTTCGTAGGTATTATTCTCTTGAGTATTGACCGATTCTATTTCTATTTGTGCATGATATTGCCCTTTTGTCTGCAGGCATAAATATGGGATTTTCTGAGAACTGCAATGGAAGGAAGATAGATACTGAAGATTGAGAGTTTGTTTAGGATGATGGATGTAAAAGGCTCTATAGGCTTGTTGGGAGATAGTCTAATATGGTCTCTATGAAGCTTTAGTGATCTCAGATGACAACAAGATGGGGATGGAAAATAATATTCAATCTCTTAGAGAGAGAAATGATATTTTTTATTTTTTTAGAGAAAAGAAGGCAATCTCACATTTTAATTGAATAAAACATTATAAAATTTAAAATGTGAAAACTAACACACACTATAAAAATGACCACTCTACTTAGAGACAAATAGTTAATAGAAATTTTACACCTCATCCACAACAAAAAGTGGTAAATATTTGTCTTATTTTCTTTGGCCAAAATTGACTTTTGACTGTTGAAGTGGATCTGATGTTTAAGAATAGCCAAAAATAATACCTACAAGGTTGCAATTGCATATAGAACTATTCAAAAATCTGAACTCTAATATGATAAATTGAATCCACAAATTTAGGAAGTCTATTATTATTACTACAAAAGACTCCAAAAAATAAACTAAAAATATTCTTGCTCAATAAGTAAACCACAATAACCAAATGATGAATCTCAAAATGTGACAGGTCTCACACATTTGCCGCCTGCTAGTTGATACAAAATGGAATCACTGCTGAAGGTAACTTGACACTGAAACACATGAAACTTGAGCTTAATCTAATTTGTCTTTGGTTTTGTTTTTTTTTTTTGGGGTTTCTTTGTAAACGAGTTCTTCATTCCAAGGAAGAAAAGCAGGGCTCTAAACAGTGACAAATTCTTCAGAAAATGAATAAACTCGGAGACATATTCTAAGCAGGCCATGTCATAGTTGTAGAAGTCATGCATGATTACGCCATAGTTGCTAAGAAAATGATGATTATCCTTGCTCTACCTAATCATAGTTATATCATTATGTGCCATTAAGTAAATAAATCTAAATAAATGCTCTTAGTAATCCCTTAGCATCCTCCAAACCTTTGCTAAATTAGTTTATTGATACTCAACTGAATGTCCGTGTTTAGTAGTATGTATTATGGCATCATACCATTTTGTAAACCATTTTGACTATTTGATCACTATGTGAATTTGTGGTTAATTGTTAGAGATCATTATCTTCGTAATAGAAATGGAGTATTTTTAATATGATGATCATTTGATTGCCATGTTGCAACCATGGACTAAACAGTTTTGAAAACTGGTTTGGTAATTGATGTAGGTGACATGCAACAAGGGAGTAATTGATTCTTATAATCTAATGGATCTATAGAACCTTGGTTTTGGACTACAAACTTGCATTGGTTGAACCTCTCATCAATAATAGATGAAGTAGTTTAATGTGCTTGCCTTATATTATTTTAAACTGTTCTTTTGGTCCTTGTAACTTCTTTTTGTGGTCCCTGTGGGAAATAAATTGCCCAAACAACATTTCCTGCAGGATTTCCTTATGTTGGGTGGTCTTTTCATCCATAAAATGCTTGATCAGCAGAACCAAACAACAATTTCTTTTGGTTACACTGATAATGACAGCCATCCAAGGAGGCTTTATTTATTTTGCCTTTTAGTTTTGTGCATCAGGACATAAGGCGTTAGGGGATATCCTCTACATGTTGGAGACGTGTTTTGACAATATAGAGTAGATATACATCTCCTACGTATTCACCCTCTCTAATTCATATTCATTTGCAAGACATATTGTATTGCAGGGTACAGTTCTACAGATTCCAAAGGTTGGAATCAAGGTTTATGATTCAAGGGATTTGATTTTGTTAATAATGTAGATGCTCAAACAATTATATCGACTAAGCACTGGGTAGTGTCACTAATAAGGCATAAAGCTTTATAATGCACATATGAAAGCGCCAAAAATTGTCTATTACACACATGAATAACCACACATGTCTATTGTGTAAAAGCACCAGAATTTTTGATCTATTTTACAATCTCACAACCAATCTTACCTCCATGCATGTCCATTGCGTAAATGCCCAGTTAGTGAAAGCGCCATAAATGACTTCACCTTGTTTGTTGAAAATCTTGTGAAAACGACCTTGCCTTGTTTGTTGAAAATCCTATGAAAATGACCTTTATGACAAAAAAGACCTGATGAATCTCATCTCTAAAATTTTAGAGGGAAAAATAGGGCGTTCTCTAAAATTAGAGGAAAAAAATAGGGCGTTCAAGCGAAGGTTTGGTTCAAACGAAGCCCTTTTTCCTTTCAATTTTAAAACTTTAAAAAAATTCCATGAACCGATGGGGGTTCATTTGAAGCCCCCCCTACATTAGAAGTGGCGGTGGCGGGGAAGGCTTCAAATGAACCCCCTTCATTAGAAGGCCCCCTTTCATTCGAACCACCTAATTGATTTTTTTATGTGCAATCCTAATTTCTCTTCATCCAAATAATTATAACCCATTATTATGGGTTCACCTTAGATTCTAAATATATTTTTTTCAAAATTTTTGGAATCAGATTGCGCTTTTTTTTCCATCTCCTTCAAAAACTAGTGTTTTTTAGTAAACACCATTTTTAAAGAGTGACTCTCACCGTATAAAATATAACTTTTTTTCATGAAAGATAAAATTCTAATTTTTTCAAATTTAGATTTGTAACTATGATATCTAGTGCTTCCAATTGGTTTCATAGTGTTTTATTGAATATGTTTTCTTTAATCAAGTTTTCAAGTCAAACCAATTACAATTCAGACATAGGTGGACCGTATACAACATAAATTTTTTTGTATGTATCGAAATTCAATTTTTTTGTTGGATCAAGGATGTCAATATCTAGTGCACTGATATTTTTCTATTTTTTTTGATAATCTATTATTTTTCCACGTGCAAAACAAAGAACTTAATTTTCGGTGAAAAATCTATGTTTAATCAAACTAAAAATACAAATACATAATAAAACCAAAATATATTAAAATTATATTTGTTGGATAGCTCATTCCGAGGACTACCATCATCCGATTGGATTTGTAAAGTCTCCTCCATTTTCATCCTCAACTCAAGCTTCGAAGGGAAAAGTTCTGGAGTTTTTTGGTGCCAAAGGGGGAGAAGGGGAGAAAAGGGGGGTTCAAGCAAACCCCTTTACACAACTCTTTCCTTTGCTTTTTTTCCCGAGAAATGTGGGACCCAAAATTTAATGGGTTCGCTTAAAGGGGGTTCTAGCAAACCCCCTTATGTTTGCTCAAATCAAATGTTCGTTCGAACGGGCCCAAAAACCATTTTTTTTTTACATGGGGGCATTTTTTGCAACTTTTCTTTCCTCACTAGAATTGTAAACCAATTTTGTGGGTTTTGCCAATACTACAATTTTTTGTCCTAGTTCCTATATATCTAAAAAATGCAAACCAGAATACATCCACCACAAAAATCTAGACCCAAAAGACAACTTTCCTCTGTGTTTTTTTGGTCAAATGCAAAACCTACAATCACACTAAAGGATCATAATTTTGCTTTGTTTGCAAACAATAGTCCACAACATGCCTTACCATAGGCATCATTATATTCTTTCTCAAAGTGTATTTATTAAAAATGTACAAACTGGTACAATGCTTAGATCTTACACAATTTAACACACTATGCAAAGCACTAATTAGAAAATACATATAATCTAATTTCATACCCTTGAGCATTATACAATAAATGTGATATGATTAAATTAATATAGTCATAAATTATATATCCGATATATATTATATATTATCTACATTTATATAGTCACATATCAAAATAATCTATTTTTATTGTTTAGAGGTACTCAATTTATTTAATAATTACAAGTTTTTCAAGTTAAAATCAATAATCTCACAATATATAATTTTATTACAATTAATCAATAAATACATTCTCTCGGATTCATTATATAACATAATAATAGTATATTATTAATTTTATTGAAAATATTATAAATAATAATAATCATTAACTCTATTATATATAATATTATTCTCATCAACCATCTCTTCACCAATCGCACAATGTACAAAACCTATCAAACCTATTATTCTCAAAATCTTGTGCCATGTAGGGACGTAGCAAAAAGGACCGACTTGCTTTTTCCTAAACAAGAAAGCTTCTAATCTTATTGAGTATTGATAATAAATCTACAATATATAATAAATTACAAGTTAATTTTATTATTGATAATATCATAAATAGTAATATTAATTCTAACTTATTATATATAAAAATAAAATAGATGTACTACAATATTATTCTCAAAATTTAATATTATTCTCCCATGTGAGAATATTGTCGCATAGTGTCCTTTCGTCATTCTACAACCAAGAAAATAATATGCCACTATGGCCCTATGGACTTGTGGAATTCTTTAATCTTCCGTCATGTACCATCATTCCATGGAGCTTATACAAAACCCTCTTTGGAAGTTCTCATGCCCCAAAATTAGTCTCCGCTTGTGACACTCATACATCTTCCACAACTCTGCAAGCCTCTTTCTCTTCATGGAAAGTCCCAAATGCAAAAGCACAAAAAAAGGTAGGGACCACTTTTATATGAGCAACTTAAATGACTATAATTACATATGCAAAATTCGCTTTTCAATGTGAGCACCTAGGGAAAAGGACCTTAAAAGGCTCAGATTAAAAAGTAATTCTAAGGACTACACAAATAACCACCCAAGGACGATTCCAAAATATCAAAAATAAGCTACAATCCATAGCTAGAATTCTTTCTAAAGTTGACATACA